>NBZA01001566.1:733-10890 GCA_003054995.1 Aleochara bilineata
ACACAACACAGCACAACAACACACACTGACTTCACTGCACTCACGGAACACGGTTTACCAACATGGCCGACCTGGTGTTGGTGTACCTGGTGTGCAGTCAAAACACAAGAAAACACAAGAAACGAAGAGATCCAATCACATACGCACACTCTAGCGACATCTCGGGGTTGAAGGCTGTACAATACACGCAATGACATGTCAAATGTCGCATTAACTAAGGGTAAGACAAGGAAAAACTACAAAATGTGCAATAATTGAGCGTTATAACGAATGGGAATCAGAGAAAACACCAGAAAAGAAGAGATCTAGTCACATACGCACACGCTAGAGACATCTCGTGTCTAAGGCCGGTATAGACAAGAGAAAACAACAACAAAAGTGCAATAAGTAGGCGTTTAAGGGGGTTTTATACACATGGCGCCCTCTTATAGTGAACAGATGTAAGATCATTTAAACGTCAATTGTCATATTAACTAAGGTTAAGCCAAGAGAAAACAACAAAAAGTGCAATAAGTGAGCGTAATAAGAGGGTTTCATACACATAGTGAACGAATGTAGAGTTAACCTAACTTTTCGCGAACAGCTGATTGACTAGTGACATGGTGACATTAAAAGAAAACAGAGAAACTGTTTGTTGATTGTGTATATTTGTGGTTTCTTTACAAAACAAAAAAAAGCTCACTTTCAGCGTATTACTAAGCGATGACAAGTGTTGGCTTGCAGCCCCTGAGCCACTTGGCCGGGCGTGCTGGAGAAGAGCTTGATGGGCAGCGACCAGACCATGGTCTCGATGGGCATCTCGGCCGGGGCCTTCCACTCGCGCCCGTCGAACCCCCCCTCGCTGAGCTTGAAGTTGCTCGTGACGAACTCGAAATGCAAGCGCCATCGGAGCGTGACGAGCTGCGTCTCGAACGCGGGCGTCAAATGCAGCGGAATGGGGAGGATGAGCTGCGCGTGCGCCAGCCCCAGGCACACCTCGTGGTGCTTGCTGAACGTGAGCACCTTGGTGGAGACGCACGTCTCCTCCTCGCACTGCAGCGACACGGACACCTGGGCGCACGTCACCGTCGCCACTGTGAAGTCGAACGTGCCGATGATGTCCTCCCCCAGCTTATAGGCGGGCTTGAACAGGCAGAAGCGCGCCACCTTGCCCCAGGTGTTGGAGATCATGTAGAAGTTGGGGTTCCTGCGCGCGGTGATGTTCTGCAGGGCCTGCGCTTGCAGCGCCATTTCTAATGGCTCCCCGGAGTCTGTGTCTGCATCCTTGTCCTTGTCTTCCTTCCGCATGCGCGAATCTTCTAGGAATGGGTTTGCGGGAGTGAGCTCCTCATTTGATGTGTCATTGCATGCGCCCAGGAGGTCCCCCGAGGCGCACGGAGAGCCCCAGGGCAGCACGCGAATGGGCAGCTTCAGTAGCTTAATGGGCGCATTCACCCGCTGCGTGCCGATCGTCAACTTGTACGCGTACTTCACCAGCTGTCCGCGGTAAGATGGCGGTGCGTCGTTCGGGATCTTCTCCTTGTACACATCTAATTATGCACACTGTTTACAGGTTTCTGTAATGTTGACTTGACATTGCACTGCACTTACAGGTTTTCACTTGGCCTGGGGACAGGCGCAAGTCGCAGAAGAGGATCTTGGGCTTCGTGGCGATCTCCTGCAGGTTGCTGTCCTGTGCACCTATGGGTAATGACGTTTCAACGCGGCCATCTTGCGCTTGCGCTTGCAATGGGGGCTGCACTTCCGGTGATTTTAAAGATGTTTTCGCAGATTTCGGCAGTAGTTTGGTGTCCATCGTGCACTGGCAATGGATCTGGGCGGAGGCCCATGCCAGGCTCTCGAAGACATCGCTGTGGCTCTGGGACACTTGGTGGTGCAGGGATTTCGGATGTATGAATGTTATCCGGCATTCCACGGTCTCTCCGGCCAAGTACACGGCCCCCTTGACCAATTTCGCACTCACTTCAATCATTTCCAAGTGGTAAAAACAATACTTCACTTCATAACCTTACATTTGCCTCTTTCCACAGGACTACTACCTATAATAGCTGTGCAGTGTGCTTAGGCCAGCCAAACACAGAGGGCGCAGAGAAAATCTATAAAATTTCTAAAACATTTCAGCAGGTTTTCCACGATTTTTCAAGGCATTTCAAGGGGTGAAATCATACAAATGGTTTTTCAAAGTTTTCTAGGGGTGTTTAATGATTTGGCCTTGAATTTAGAATAGAGGTTGTGTCATTTCAGTCGGCCTGGCCTGGCCTTCTGCAGAGGTAGACGTAGCATAACCACTGAGTGGCTGTATTCAGATTGTGATTCCTGCAGAATTCTTAAAAACAGTGCGAAAATGGCATTTGGCGACCTGGGAATATGGGGAAAGTGAGGTGTGTGAGGTGGATACATGCGAAATAGATTGATGTGAGTATGTACACAGTATATAGAAGTGAAGGTGCATAACGGTACTACATGTTGTATTCGTTTGTTTCGCAGCAGATTCAATCAATCAAGTAAAATGGACACCGGGCCGGAAGTTTCCTTCTTGTTCCAGTTCGGGCTGACCAGGGACATCCTCACAGTGCCGCAGGCGTCCCTCAATCTCAAGAGCATCAAGGATCTGGCGTGCGACTTTATCAATAACAAGGTACGAGTGTGAATGTTGAAAGTTGCAAGTTACAAGGGTGTTTGTGGTGGGTTTTAGATCCCTGATCATGGGATTAACCATCTGGGCGAGAGGATAATGCTGTTCAAGCACGAGTACAGCAACAATAACGTGCTGCAGATCATTTCGGCGGCGACGGATATCACCGACGAGACGCTGGTGGAGATCGTCTTGACGGGGAAGCCGCCTGGTGGTGGCGGCGAGGTGGTCAAGCCGCACGCCCTCTCGGTGCATTCGTACAAGACGCCCACGTTCTGCGACTGCTGCGGCGAGATGCTCTTCGGGCTGGTGCGCCAGGGCCTCAAGTGCGACGGCTGTGGCCAGAACTACCACAAGCGGTGTGTCGTCAAAGTCCCTAACAATTGTTCGTATACCTTGATTCCTTCAGCGACAGGCACAGAGGACAAAGGCCGGAGGAAATCATCTGCCCCTGTTGCTGCTGCTGGGGGGCAGCTGCAGGTTCCTGTACCGAGGTCGCCATCCGGCGGTTCCAATTCCTCCTCGGAGGACACCACCTTGGTAAGAATCCAGAACTTTTTCACTGGCGTTTCCCTAGATTAAGCGCCATTTCTTTTCGTATTCGTGTTCGTAAGCCGTACTAGATAGAGGTGAAGGTTTAGGTTATGTTGCAATGTCATCATGTCATTTTTAAATATATTTTATAAACATACATTACATGCGTGCGAAGATGCCAGGACGTTTGTTGTCTTTTGTTTTTGTATATTATAACCTAACTTTAACCTTTACCTGTGGTAATTTCAATGGAATTTCGATAGCTTTTGTTTTGGTCTTAGCTCTCGGGACGCGTGAGAATTCCGCATACCTTCGTCCTGCATACGTACACACGGCCCACCGTGTGTCAGCACTGCAAGAAGCTCCTGAAGGGGCTCTTCAAGCAGGGGCTGCAGTGCAAGGACTGCAGCTACAATGCGCACAAGAAGTGCGTGGAGAAGATCCCCAAGGACTGCAATGGCGAGGTGGGCGCTTCCTCCTCGGGCGCGTCCCTGTCCTCCCTCAGCCACTTGACCGAGACCGAGACTGAGATGGAGACAGAGGACACTGAGGAGAGCGACACTGAGCGCGAGCCTCGTGACATACAAAATGGCGAGCGGGATGACACAGTGTCGCTTCCGAGCTCCTCGGCGTCGTCGTCGTCGCCGAGCGCGAATATCCCGCTGCAGCGCATCGTGCAGTCCGTGAAGCACACCAAGCGCCGCGGCTCCAAGATCATCAAGGAGGGCTGGCTGGTGCACTTCACCAACAGGGACGCCACCCTCCGGAGGCACTTCTGGCGGCTGGACACCAAGAGCATCACGCTGTTCCAGTCCGACCAAGGCGGCAAGTACTTCAAGGACATTCCCCTGCAGGAGGTGCTCGCCGTCGACGTGCCGCGCGCCCCCAAGGACGGCAACCCCATGCACTGCTTCGAGCTCCGCACCGCCAACCTCGACTTCTTCATCGGCCAGGACCCCTTTCACAATCTCAGCGCCCCCGGGCAGGGGCAGGGGGTGCTGAACCTGCCTCCGGCCGACTCGGGCATCGGGGCGTACCTCGCCAAGAGCTGGGAGGCGTCCATCCGGCAGGCGCTGGTCCCCATCCGGGCCAATGTGCAGCAGCCCGAGAGCTCGCTGGAGACCAGCGAGGAAGACGTGGTGGACATGTCGCAGTTGTTCCAGATCTTCCCCGACGAGGTGCTCGGCTCCGGGCAGTTCGGCATCGTCTACGGCGGCATCCATCGCAGGTCGGGGCGGTCGGTGGCGATCAAGGTGATCGACAAGCTGCGCTTCCCCACCAAGCAGGAGGCGCAGCTCAAGAACGAAGTGGCTATCCTGCAGAACCTCTCGCATCCGGGGGTCGTCAACCTGGAGCGCATGTTCGAGACCCCGGAGAGGATCTTCGTGGTGATGGAGAAGCTCAAGGGCGACATGCTGGAGATGATCCTGTCGCACGCCAAGGGGCGGCTGTCGGAGCGCGTCACCAAGTTCCTCATCACCCAGGTGCTCGTCGCGCTCAAGCACTTGCACGCCAAGAACATCGTGCACTGCGACCTGAAGCCGGAGAACGTGCTCCTGTCCTCCGACCACGAGTATCCGCAGGTGAAGCTGTGCGACTTCGGGTTCGCCAGGATCATTGGGGAGAAGTCGTTCCGGCGGTCGGTGGTGGGCACGCCGGCGTACCTGGCGCCCGAGGTGCTGCGCAACAAGGGGTACAATAGGAGCCTGGACATGTGGAGCGTGGGCGTCATCGTCTACGTGTCGCTCTCGGGCACGTTCCCCTTCAACGAGGACGAGGACATCAACGAGCAGATACAGAACGCCGCCTTCATGTACCCGCCCAGCCCCTGGAAGGAGATCTCCTCCGACGCCATCGACCTCATCAACAACCTGCTGCAGGTGAAGCAGCGCAAGCGGTACACGGTGGACAAGACGCTGGCGCACGTCTGGCTGCAGGACTTCCACACGTGGTGCGACCTGCGCGCCCTGGAAGCGGCCATGGGCGTGCGCTATCTCACGCACGAGAGCGACGATGCCCGATGGGAGCGCCACCGCGAGAATGTGCTTCTCTGACCACCTGAAGGTCCTCCCAAGACCTGGGACACCTTCATTCGGAGGTGTTTAAGCGCACTTAAAGTCTAATACTCTACTAGGTAAGTAATTAAGTAAGTAATAAGCTAAGCTAAGCTACGGAAGGCCTAAAGGTAATGTTACAACATATAAACATACACATAACCTAAAACTAATCATCAGTATTGAATTGTTGCTCTTGATGACAAACACCATGACTCCATGAAGTTATTAAACAATAGTTCTAATATATTTATAACGTGTCCGTGTTCCGTTGCTCATTTCCGCATCCGCCATTCTGTTAATTTTAGGTTAATTTCATAATCTAAAGTAAACATCACATTTATACGCTTATAAACAAACTAAAAGCAAAAAAAAACCTAGAAAAAGTGCGTCCGCCATTGCTACGGCCATCTCTTGATATTTACAATTCAAGTGAAATGAAGTAAATGAGAACAAACGTACATTAGTTAGTTAACAAGATGGACGCGATCATGACTCGCCGTTGCCGCTGTCGTTGTCGTCCTCCTCGTACTCGGACCCGTCGGTGGGGTCGTCGTACTCCTCGTCGTAGTCGTCGTCGTAGAAATCCGTCATTTCTACCTGCGCGTCGGCGGAGGCGTGCGGCTTCACCTGCGTCTTAATACAATAGTCCTCCAAGGTCAATGGCACTTGAATTCCGTCGCGTTCTGCTTCCGCTCGGGCGGCCATTGCTTGTTTTCTGTCAAAAGACAATTGAAGAGTGAGTGAATGAAGTAGCGTTGGAATTGGCACATACCTGATGATGTTTTCGTATTCTTTGTCACGACCCTTGGACTCACGCCAGCGACGATACATCACCGACGCGTCGACGTTGGCCGGGGAGAAGGTGTTCGGCTCGTTGAGGAGCGAGATCACGCTGAGCAGGATCGTGCGCACGTTCTGCGTGGGGTTCCATCTCTCGCAGGGCAGCTCCCCGCTCTGGGGGTCGTCCACTGGGGGATGCAGGATGCTGATGCACAGATCCCCGTTCTCGTACACGTTCGGGTGCCATACCTTCGTCAGGAAGCGTATGGTCGGCGGCGAGTACGGATAATCCTGTGGGAATTTCATCCTTGCCTGTAAAAACCCCCCAAGAGTGAGTGAGTATAAACCCTCTACAAAATGGCGAAAGATACGGATGCAGACCTTGAAGCAACCACCCATGTACAACGTGTCGGGGGGCCCGAAGATGGCCACTTCCCATTCGAAGAGGTTCTCGTCGCTGACGAGCTTCACGCGGAAGCCCTCCACGGGCTCCTCCTGCAGCGACTTGTACTCCACTGCGAGGGCACGCAAGGCGCTGCTGTTCACTCTTGTCGTCGCCATGTTCTTTTGTCTGTTTTTGGTCACAAAGCAACGCAACCCGAGCTTTGTATGCACAACTGCACGAACGTCGAATGCGAACGAAGTAGAAGTAAACTTAGACAACGCACAAGAATGACGATGTTTTATTGTGTTGTGTTGTTGCTCTTCTCTGACGCACAAAGAATAATTACGCCGCCATTTTGGGTCGATTCGATGCACGGGGGCTGCGCTCACAGCATGCCGACAGGAACGCGGATGGATCCCTCACACACCTCGGGAGCGGAGCACCTCAGGGCTGATTCCTGCACTGCACACGGTCGCCTTTCACCCTGCAATTTGTTGCGAAAATTTGACTGCAATCACGACTCAACTGGAATGACACTGCGTCACGACGCCATATTGCGACGAGGAACAGCTGATTGCCAATCTTCTTTTGTTTTCGGGAAAATTTTTTAAAAATATTTCAAATCACTTGAAATAAGGTATAATCCTTCGAGTTTTAATGCTTAACACACAGTTTCATTCACAATTCAACCTTAAAACAAGCAGAAAATGCTAATAAGGTACAGCTGGTGGCCTATGGTGGCCTCTACACTCTAAGGGGCAAAAAACAACAGAAATGGTTGTGTTTTTAATGTTTTTAGGTAAAACAATCTAAAATCTTTAAAATACGCTTTAATCTTGTGAATTATTGTGTTTAACAATGATTTTTACAATTTATTTAAACAATTTTGCCTTAAAAACATAAAAAATTAAAATTTAAAGAATGACAGGGACCCATGGCGACCTCTATATGGAAAAGGCGATAGTACAAAGTGTAAATGTTGAGTGTTTTAGCAAATATTTGATAATTTAGCGAATTGTTAGTGTTTTTTGGTTGTAAATTGTTGTTTGGTTGAAGGAAGCATGACATTGGTGCTTGGGATAGTGTCTAAAGGCGGATTGGGGCTGAGAGTCGGGCGCAAATTGGGCATTTTGGGGTTAACCTCACATTGGAGGCACTTTTGCGCCCCGGGGAGCAACCGCAGCAACGTCTCCGAGCGGCTGCCGCCGCTGATGGCCTTCCCGGAGCTGGTGTGGCCGTCGGTGGTGAAGTCCCTGAAGAACTTCATCCTCACCACGTTCATCATCCGGCCCTACTTCGACCGCGACTTCAACCTGCCGGACTTCGTCGCGGGGGCCAAGCAAGCATTGGAAGTAAGTAAGTCCGCATTGCCTTTGGGGTACACATGGGGGCTAAGCAAGTATCCTTGCAGGTGGTCTCGGGGAGGCTTTCCCAGGGGGACACCAAGTCCCTGGAGGGTCTGGTGCAGGGGGACGTGATCCCTAAAGTGTCGGCGTCCGTGTCCCTCATGTCGCTCATGCAGAGGGAGCTCCTGGCGGTGAGCAAGGAGGATGTGTACTTTTCCTTCCCGTATCAGGTCGGGGTTATGTTCAATGACGACGCCCCGGCCGCCACGGGGCCGAGGGAGGATCAGCGGAGGTTCGTGGAAATCACCATGGTGTTCCACTCACTGCGGGGCTTAGCCGCCATGCGTGAGCGCGGCGAAGAACCACCTTTGAACATGGGCATGCTGCCCGAGTACCAGCGGCGCATCTCCATCTGTAATTACAGGTTCATCCGGGAGTACACCAAGGGGGTCGAGGGCGAGTGGACTATCAACCTGCTCAACCACTTCCGGCCCAGCGATAACGTCCCTTCATGATCTTGTAAAATAAGTTTAACCTTAAATACAGTTTGTTAAGTACTCTTTGCGTCATTCACCCTTTGTCTTGCAGATGGCGCTGCATGGGTGGGTGAGTGCGTTACCGACGTGCAGTTTTACAGTTTCGCCGAGGAAGCGCACGTCATTGTGGGTCGGTCGGTCGGTGTTGGTTGTTTGTTGTGACCTGGCTCGGGAGATGCAGCCATTACCCTTCGCGCATCCTGCAGCAGCTCTGCTTCGCTGCGATATGTGATGTGTGATTCCGTCTAGTTTCCTGCAGTCTCGCGTGAATGTGAAGTGAAGGGAAGTGTCATGGAGGACGACGAATAATGTGAATGAAAGAAAGTGAAGTGAAGTGAAGTGAATTGCAACGCAGAAGTAGGCCAAACATTAATCTAAACGCAGCTAAAAGAGGAAATGGCGGGTGGACATTAACCCATAACCAAGAAAACAAAAGAAAACAATAGAGTGACCAATAGGAGCCTAACGTGGACACCGGAAATAAGGAAGCGAATCGGGGGGAAAATGGCGAATCCACGAAAGTTCAGCGAGAAGATCGCCCTGCACACGCATCGGCAGGCCGAGGAGACGGCGCGCTTCGAGCAGATAATGCGCGAGGTCTCAGACGCCACCGCAAGGGTTAGTGTTCTTTTGTTTTCCTTTTCCATCTTGATAAACATAAATGACAATAATTGCGTCGTGCAGAAGAGAAGAGAAGAAACCTGTAATTGTAATTGGAATGGTGTTGCGTTGCGTTTTTGTTTTTGGTGTGTTAACATGTTTTCATGTTGTTATGTTATTTATGCCATTGAGAGTGTGATAAGCAATGGCTCTTATCGCTTGCGTTTGCGCTTGCGCTTGAGAAGTGCGAACGGACAAGTGATAAGCGATTCGCGATTCGCTTTTGTTTTGCACTTGTTTGGCGGCGTTATGTCATGTCATGCGGTGGTGTTTGTGGTACAGGTGGCGGCATCAGTGTCTGCAGGAGCGGCAATTGGAGGCGGATATGAGGAGAAGAGCGATAAGAATCAGAATAGACTGCGCATTAATCAGCCGGCGCTGGGCACGTTCAGAGGCGGCTCGCTGCCGAATGTCGCCGGAGGCGGCGGCGATGGTGATGGTGATGCTGGCGGCGGCGTGGGGGGCAGCAACACGGCACACACGTCCCCCACGCATATCAAAGACAAGAAGGTCTGCTCTGCCTTGTACTTGCACTTGTACTTGTCGTTGTTTTTAGTGTTTTTGAGTTTGTAGTTTTGGAATTTCTTTATTGTGACAATTAGTTAGTTACCTAGGTGCTAATTAGTTGTTTAATTAGACTTGAATGAGTAATGAAGTAGGCACAATAAGTGAAAGTTATGGAGGAATTTCTTGGGAGTAGACAAGTAGGCAACTGTATTTTGCCATTGGCGTTTTTGGGTGTTTGACTTTGGAGCGCTGTTCTTTTGTATTCCCTACGGATAGATGGATGAATCCGGTGGTAAATTATAGATAATTCGTTCAAGATTCGTATACTTTTTGAATTTTTCAAATGTCACTTATAGTTTCTTGGGAAATTGCGAAAAACTAGGAAGATTTTTTTCTACGAAGTGTGACGTAGAATAAAGTTGTAAATAAGTTTAAGGCGCTGCCATATTGTATTCCCTAGGGATAAATGGATGAAACCGGTGTCAAATTATGGATAATTTGTTCAAGATTCGCATACTTTTTGAATTTTACGAATCGCGTTTGTAGTTTCTGAGGAGATTGCGAAAAACTGGGAAGAATTTTCTTAAGACAGTGGCGAAGTGTGACTTAGATAGCGTTTTAAGTTTAAGATGCTGCCATCTTGTATTCCTTAAGGATAAATGGATGAAACCGGTGTCAAATTATAGATAATTCCATCAAGATTCGCATACTTTTTGA
>NBZA01001573.1:0-14522 GCA_003054995.1 Aleochara bilineata
TAAAATCATTGATATACAAAACATAAAATTTTTTTGTAATATGAGGATTTTTGCCCTATAAGAGGCTTGGAAATTTTGATGAAAAATCCAACTTTAAAGTCAAAAATCTCTCGTTCTATGGCGAATATTGGAAAACTGTTTTCAGTTTCATCTTCTACGTTGTCTCAACTTTCCTGGTATTAAAATCAATGGGATACAAAACAAAAAGTTTTTTTCTGATATGAGGTTTGAGGATATTATTGTTACGTTTGGAAATGTTAAACGCAATACCCTACGATTCCGCGAAGCACACTTTAGGAAACAGCAGTACTGCGTAGAAATATAAGTATTTGAATGCAAATCAATTCTGAAGGACAAGTTTGTGTTGTGATTTAGCAGTTTGCCCAGTGAGTGTAGAAATAATAGAAATACAACACTAATAAATATTTTACAATAAATATTTACTGATTTCTTTAACTTACCTTCTAATGATAGCTGAATATGATGGATCCTAAACGTCTTGTAGCACATTTTTTGGGGAGAACTGACCGCACAAACTAACACTGACTAAATGCAAACAAGCACAAAACGTGTCGAGACTTGGCGATAGAGAAAGTCATATGACGGACAAATACAAATATGTTTATACGCTATACAGAAAACGGGTCAAATGTGTATATAGAGTAGTCTAACTTAAAATCGATAAAATGCATAAATGCATTGATCATTTTTATAATGCTTACCAATTCATTAAATATTTTTCTAGAAATGTGTAATAATTATAAATGTTCACATACATATGTATGTATTATTCATCGATAAGATAATCTTCAACTAACACAAAATTCAAGTTTGAACTATAAATACTCAATGATAACGTACTTCAAGGTTTTTTACAGTACTAAACATAAATCTATATGCAGATTAGCCAGATAATCATTACTATTATAATTTTTGTCATTATGGTCACAAAGACCCCTTGTACCTTAGTTCACGTGTACAAGTTAGAACGAAATAAAGCAAGAGCTGCGGAGAAACGACTTAATAGAAACTTTTTGAGTGTATGAAAGTTGCGCAAAAAGACACGCGGAAAGTGAATAAAAAGCGGAAAGCTTCAAAGTGGGCCAACAGGATAGCAAACAAATGTTGGACGAAGAAGGGTTACTCGGCGACTAGCCAGCCAGCCAGTCATCCAAGAGTTTCTGAATTATAAAACTTTGCCTCCTTATCTAAAGTTTAATAGCTGTTTAAGCGTATTTATCCTTTTTATTACTTTTTGTGCGCTGTAAGTTTGCGGATCGTATCTTATGTTGTACAGATCCACGTTCATCTCGAGGATGTTTCGTGCTCTTGAGGGACCGCAATACCAAGTCATCTACACTCAATGATCAATGATCGCAAAACGAGAAAAACAAGCAAAACTCTTCCAATTCAAACAACAAGTATGTAGTCTGTCAGTTTCATTGATCCTTAAGAAGCGCCATAGTCAATAAAACTGTATTTTATGCTCATGTTTCTAAAACATAATTTAATTTACATTTGAGAGTCTAAGATAAATTAACACAATGTCATGTTCCTTATTGTAAAACTTGGCCTAAGCAGATAACGAGTGATTCTGCTGCGCCATCGTTAAATTGTTCGAATGGCTCACTGTCTGCGTCTCGGGTGGAAAGATAAACTAGACTTTGATGCGTCTGAGCGAACTCTTCAAACACCATAGGTTTTTCTCCTCGCGGGCGTAGGGCGAGAAGAAGAATAAACGCACATTTCATTCCTCCTCGCTGCTCCTCATTGGGAAATCAATTGCGCGAAATATATTTACGTCGAGGAGAGAACTGCGCTGAGCATACACAGATATCCTTCTCTTCCTGGCCCTTCCCTTGCACATTCACCCATTTCGTCAACTGCCTGTGCCTGTGATCGGTGCACGTGCATCCACCCTCTGCGCGTTCGTATTATGATTACGTTGATTACGTTCGGCTAATTTGCCTTCAGGGCAATGAATAAACTGCGTGAGCTGCGCCGCCGTCGTCGCAAATAAAGGGGGTTGCAATATTGGCTGTCCTATGCTGCAGCCGCTGCCGCTGCCGCCACCAGGGGATGGTTTTACTCGGTTAGTGCGCGCCCGGAAGCAACGTCTCATTTCTGCGCCAAGCGGGTAATTTTTCCATCATCGCCCAGCGTGTTTTTGCATTGCCTTGGATCAAGTCGTTCATGCATATGATTGCTAATTTCGCACGTGCGTTATTTATAAATTTTTATGTAACGGCTAAGCAATAGATTTGCTACATTTTCATCAAATAAAATGCGTTTAACCAAGAATATTTGCAAACAAACAGAAAGAAATGTACTTTTTCAAGACAAATAAAGAGGGTTATGAGTACATAAAGAAATAATTAATATCCTTTTAGGTTCAAGTTGTTCTCTTCAAACCCTTCAACTGTTCAAATAAATTTTACGAGTAGAACAAGAGAAAATAGATTTTTCAATAGAAGACATTTGTGTCTTGCGGTTAGGGGACTCGTGGTTATTACAAAAATAAAAGATATGCATGGATAGAATGCGTGCCCCTTTTATATCCAAGGAAAGGAGTAGAAGGAAGAAGTTTTCGGTGTAAGAATGCTGCAAGGATTACGTTTTTACGAGGGCCGGCGTTGAGCGCACTGTATTTGCGCATTGCATGGAAGAAGGCCCCGAACGTGATGGACAAAAAATGGAATAAAGCGGAATAAAAAGCATGAAATATGCGGATGAAGGGCGGAAGCGGCGGGCGCCAAGTTATGCATATTCACGCCACCGCCGCCGCTGCTTCGTGTAAATATCCTTTCATTCCAGCTCGCGCTGCATGTAAATTTTGCACCGGTTTACGTTTACGTTTACACGGTCGCTTTTTAGTGCAGTTCCCGGAAATGTGTGAATGTATTGCGCTGTCCAGGGATTCTCCGTTTTATTAAACTATACATAATCATTCGTTTATATGGGTTTCAATTTATCTGTGCGTTCGCTGCAGACGCGCGGGTGAGAAATGGCGGCGAAACAAATTGAAGAAATATCCGTCAACAACTCGCAACTCGACGCTCGAGCTGGAAGAAGGAAACAGCCGATGCAGGCGCCTTCGGGTGCGAGGCGTTCGGTTTATGATAAGTTATGATGGCGGCAGCAACATTTTGCAATTGCGTCGCAGTCGCATATTTCATCACTCACTCATTCGTATTTTCTTCAGCGTCGAGTCAAGTCAACTCGATTCGTCAAGTCCTGTTATAGACTGTATCAAGAAAAACGTCAATCAATCTTTAGTTTTTCTTCAGTTCCTGTTGTAAATACAAATATTTTCTTGAATTGCTCTTCATAGAAACTGCTAAAACATGTTGATTTGTGACCTTAACACTGCGAGTGAATAATAAGACGTTGGTAAATAAATCATGCAGACGCTTCCAATGATGACCAGTCTGTGGGAAACCCATGCAATTTCCACGAGCACTCCCATACAATTCCAACATGCAACTTGCCGAACTTACCCGGGAAAGTTTCATATCGCGAGCCAGTGAATGGAATGAATTCAGCGTGAAAGTTGTAAGTTTCATAATTACATTTTCAGCCGAATTACTCCAAGAAAGACGCGAAAAAGTGAATTAAACTGCACTCTAATATTAACGCTTTATGAATACCTCAATAAAACAAAAAATCAAATATAAAACTCAAAAGAAGCGACGTGCATTGAAATGAAATGAAATAAAACACGAGTGGGAACAATTGACTCTGTCAAATAAAATTTGAAATTACGTACCTCGTACCTCTTCAGCTATAAATGTATGTGACTGAAAAGTCTCAGTGATAGGTTAGTAATGGCATTGCGAGAGGAATTCCAAGCGAAGAGCGGTTAATGGATGTTTCTCATAGGATTTTCAATAAAACTTTACACTCGCTTGCTCGCAGCGTATTTGGATTGTAATCGGACGATGAGTGAGACTCGGGCCTTTGAGGTACGTTCAGCGATCGACGTGTAACACCCGCCCGCCAAAGTAAACTCTATCTTGAGTGGAACTCAAACTCCTTCTTTTTTGAATAAGCAAGAACAGGTTGGTTTAAAATTGCCTGGATTTTCTCCTGCGAGGTGCTTGTTTGCTGCATCCGGGGGTAACGCGATTCGGAGCAATAGTGATGCTGATGCTGCCGAGAGTGACAAGTCCGGAATGCAAGTTTCATGAGGAGTATTTTATTCCTGCTGGTGCATCGCGAAGTTAAGAATATGGCACAAGAACAGAGGAAAAATCTATGAATGTAATGCAAAAATAAATTTCAATCTCCATTATCGAGAGGGACCCAAGGAAGAGGCGAAAACCTTGGAGAAAACGAAACGAAACGAGTCAGCGATTTGCATTTTGTCTTTTTCCGGTTGTCACCTGAAAGTTATCAAACTCTATTCAACTATGGAAATGAGGAAAAAAGTTTAAAATTCTACATTATCGCTTCACCAACTTAAAAGCGACTTTAACTCTTAGAGAATACGGATATTTATACTTAATCAAAGGCAAACCAATATAAATTGAAAAAAATGCATACGTTCATACGTAGATATTATCCCTAAAAATAAATGTTTAGCAAAAGATGATTTATACCAAGCTTGAGTCTAAAATATTCCAGGGTGTACCGTACACCTAGGTACATACCTATATGTATAAACAGATAAAAACTGACAAATGCGCATTTGAAAAACGCTCTCAACACGAAACGGAGCCCAAGCGCGGGCGCAAGCAACACGCACAAATCTAATAGAAGCTGGGAAAAAATACATACACGCGAATAGAAATCATGCAAGGCAGGCAAGGCAAGCCGAGAGAAAGGCGCTTAAAGGTAGCCGCAAACGGCGATACACCGCCGTCGACACTGCCCTCGGAATATAATACATCTCTGCTCGCATGAGCTTACACGGCGGCGTATACGCTTCCAGTAAAAAGGAAGGAAGGAAATCCCGGATATCTATTTTACGGCACGTACACTGCATGCCGGATTGTTGTTGCGCTGCGATGCATGATTGCTTACGAAGGCATTCCGCCTACGATACTGCACCCGGATCCATACTGGTTACACTAATAGAAAAGCTAACACATTCATCTGACATATGTAGATAAACCTTTGTCTGCATTGCAAATGCAAACCTCCATCAGGAATGATGTGGGGTGGTGTTTCAAAATCTAATTCATTCTTGCTTTTTTGTTGAGACCCTGAACTTGAGATCCTGTACTTAAACTCTGAGGACAATAAGTAACTAAACTCTGCTAAATAAACATGTGGATCAGGGGTAGTCACAGTCCTGAAGAAAAGATCAGGCCGTATTAGAATTCAGCCGCTGCGACAAGTAATTCAATTCACTTAATTTCCCTTTCAGGATGCACATGTAACCGTCGATTGGTATACAAGCGCGGAGCAATTAGAATTTCCAATTGCAAGTGGAATTGGATATCCTTTTCGAGAGAATATGCCGGGCGGTAAGTGGAAAGACGACATGACACAGCCCACGCTACGGCGAATTGGTATTCTTATTGGGAAGTAACAGCTACTCGAACGCCAAATGTAATTATAAGCTTAGCCATACTAGTCGTATTTAATTATAAATTCTAATGTTCCACGCGTGGGGCCACTGCTACATTGCTTCGATTGCACCGCTCCAGCCACTTGTGCAGACAGCTCCCCATTGATGCTGCCTTGCCAATTACACGTACTGCTAATGTGCAATTTTCATCGTGCAAACAACTTCAACTTTAACTTCAACTTTCACCACTGAAACACATACTTTCGCTTCCACTTTTACTTTGTTGTTTTGGATCATTTCTCCACAGATTACGTTCTGCTGATATTTTTACAGTAACACCATTCATCTCATGAATATTCATCCCTTCATCTGTGATGAGTGCGTGTTGACGTACTGCGAGTAATTGAAATGCATTGAAGGCACAAGAAAGCCAAGGGAAATTTCAAGGGCGAGGGTGCATGATTGGTAAGATTGGCAAAGGGAACACCTGAGGACAAATGTAATCATCCCAAAACGACATAACTTTTATTAGACTTTGCAATTTAATTAGAATAAATTATTACCACCCGACGACGCGTGTGCAATGTAAATACTGTACTTTGCTGCAAGATTATTGAACAAATTTATGTATAAAAATAATGGTCCATTTCCGGTGCGCATCCGAAAAAAACAAACAAAATAAAATAACCAAAAACAAAAATTACTTCTGGGTAATTCCCGGCTTTTCAAATTAATGTATTATAAATAAACGCATAAAACGCGTTGGATTCGCAATAAATAAAACGCTTTTTTATATCCGGCCATCAATTCGAATGGTATTATTGTAATAAAACAAGCACGCATAAATACCGATTGGATTTATTCGCAATTTTGTGCAGCACTTCAGCGGCTGAGATGTGTTGGTGTTTGGATGCGAATACGAATGCGGATTCGTGTTAGCGCTCAGCATAGGACTTATTTACTTCTACGCACATATGTATGTAATTAAAGCAATGATATTTATTGGGGTTTACTCTTAATTTAATACAGGACACACGTGCCAGCCGTAGAAGCGAGATACGCTCCCAAGTTTTTGGGCCTCACATGGCTGGAGCGCAGTGTGGCAGTTTTACTCCGATGCCAAAACTTATCTACGCAGAAGTAACACGGAACTACCAGGGACACGCTAGTCTGAGACTGAGACTGAGTCTGAGTCTGTGCACCTTCAGGACTGAAAACGAGCACGAGGGCTTGGAATGGGTTCCACACACATGCGAGCGTAGGAGTTTTCGTTTCGCTTACTGCATTGTATTATACGCCAACACGTCGCACACAAATGCATGCCTGCGCTCATATATCTCAACCGCATTTTGTTGTTTCGCGCTCTGGAATCCTAAGAGTTGCTCAACTGTGTGCTTTTCGGCTTGGCCGTGCGTCGAGCGTATTGGCGAATGTGTTGGCAGGAAACCTCGAAATGCCTCTGAAATAGTAACGACCGGATCACATTATGACTTGGTAGTCCGGCCATCTACCAAGAGTCCTCTGAAAATTCTCACATTTTATTTCTTTACTTTTAAGCAAATATTTTATGCTCTAAGAAAGAATTCTTCAGATTTATTCTGCTTTCTTAAGAGTAAATCTTGTATTTTTCAAAATTAGAAAACGGATTCCGGAATCTGCATTGTTCCTGACATCCAACCCTTTAACTGCTCGACGTATAAATTTCCTACTGCGGGCAAAGAGCATCGGATAATCTGTGCGGTTGGCTTTTACTACTTTCTCAGCAAAGCCCTGTTTTTATGCCAGTCCAACCGAAGCTAACTATTGTTTGCTGGGAAGCTTAGGCGTCTTTCAGTAATTACACAGTGATTTCCAGATAGGGTCCAAAAATTAACACATCGGCCTTAATTATTCCAGCACGTTTCTAATTATGAGCTCAAGGTCACTTTTAAACATGTACATTGGTAGCTTCTAGAAGATGTAACTTAGTGCAATGCTGCAACGACTGATAAATTAAATTTAAATTCGTAAAGTTTAGAATGCCCTACATAGTCAGTTAGTTAGTAATAAAGTAAGAGCATCTCTCCCAAGCTAACCAAACCCAGCAGAAACCTTGGTACTTGTTACTTGATACCGAAGGGAATGGCTGAAAAGTAACTACAACTATGCAGAATTGCGGTGGAGCAATCGCCAAACTATACTTCCGAGCCACTTCATTTCCGTCGGAGCGGTCGTATCAGCGCCGCCAGCGGAATGAGGTGTAAACGTCGAATATAACGGGCATGTATGCAGCCCCGCGATAGGTGGGCGAAGATAGTTGGCTGTTGAATTAGTGTACCTTACGTAATCCAGACCGCGGGCCCAATTAGTTGACTGTCAGACTTTTCGCACTGTTGAATGAGCTCGGGGAGAAGGCAAAAGAGCGAACGTTTTCTCGTTAACATAATTCTACCCTGCATCCGAATCCACATCCACGTCACATCCCAACGAATGAGAACTTTCCCACTTTCTCGTCGGCGCGGCGCACATATTCGAAATTAACTCCATGTTCCACCAGACTACCACAATTTCAATTGATTTTCTGAGGTTAAAGGTTGTTTGCCGCGTGCTTGCGTCACATTCCTCGCAGATGCAAGGAGTTAATATGAATTCAAATAGTTTTATTATCGACAATTGCTCTTTTCATGAGTACCAACTAACTCTTATCTTAATTTAACAACACCTACCTAACTTTCATTTGAGGATCTTGGAAGTTTGCCGTTGCAAATGCAAATCGCTAATAAAGATTCATTATTGATAGTTTACAATCTATTTTGAACAGTATGCAAGTTAATAGTCTTTAAGGGCAAGCTCCAAGCACCACCTACATTTCAAAATTTATCTTTCCTTCTGTGCAGCGAAGGATCAAAGTTTTGTCATACACCTACCCAGCTACAGCTACAAGTTTCATTCCTTCAGTAATGAATGTCGTGAACTTTATAAGTAACTGCCAACTATAAGTCCAGCAATTATTCAAAAAATCCCTCCCTCGACTCACTACTCCTATCCGTGCAAATCTTAATACACGGCGTATTAGACGTTGAATCATAATATTTGCAAGCGTGCAATTTCCACATTGTATAAACATTAGATGTGCAAACAGATACCGCTCACTGAAGGAAGCTTTCCGGGATTAGCTGGGCGCTGAAAGAGGCACACACAGTGCTTTTATGAAGAACACACACACGACGACTTTCGGAAACTGAAAGCGTTCATTCATTCTAGTTTACTGCTAGTTTCAACATTAATAAATGGTGCTCATAATGCCATGCTTTATTTTTATACAAACTTATATGTATGTAGGTACCTCTGCCTGAAATATTTTATTTTGTTATTCAAATCCATGCCCAGACGGTCATTAATAACGTGCACGTGCAAAGTGCACGTAGCAAGGATGAAGGATTGCTTTCACCTCAAACTATAATACAGCAGGTGCCTGCGTTTATTCGAAGCCACATTTTCGAAAATGCGCTGTCACCAAAACCAACGCCAAAGCCACCCAACGACACGTGCGTTATGGGCTGCTATCGCATTCACAGATAGGTTCAAACCTGTGACGAAAACGTGTATGGCATTTGTAGCAAAGATGCCAGTGACTGTACTGTACTCAGAACATGCTTCAGTGGCGGTGAAAGACAACATACGGTAATGTTCGCATCCACCTTCCAGACGCGTACAGCTAATGGGTGGAATCCACAAGCTGCTGGCGGCGCTGTATAAGAGAAGAGTGAATAAATTGAATCGCGCAACGACAGGTAAGGCATGTGCATCAACGTAAGAATGAACATGAATGTAATGTAAGCGAAATGCTAGCAGGATCAACAACAAAGAGTGTACATCTGATACCTGCGAGCAAGCACTTTCTCATTGCAATGCACTACTATTACAGCAGATGATTCCGACCGAAAATATGGTGTGTTTGCTATGCGCATATAAGTGACAATGAAGAATTTCCACGCTTTTACAGCATCCCGTATTATTTTACAAGTTTTTCCAGACATCCGCGCCCCTGGATATATAAAAACGAATAATTTATGCTTTCATAAACACGCTGGATGCATTATCCATGCAAATTGCATTAGTTGATGTGCAACGTATTTGTTTTGCTGGAATTTACGACCTGAATATAACACTATTCCGTAGAATTTACATTACTTTAAACAAAAATTAAAATAAACTGGCATTTTTTCACGTTTGCTCGGAAGAACAAGCCTCTATCTGCGGATTAACTATTTGTGTTGCTGTAGGTAAACTCAGACTGCAACTGAGATAACAGTAACCGAAAGCAAAGATTGATCCTTTGATGAAGGGTTAATTATTCCAGGACCTCGGCGTTCAACACTATCGCTATCACGATCTATTTGCATAGATGTGCGCCCAGGATAGTGTAAACTTGCTTCGGGGAAAAAGGGTAGCCTCACTTCTGCCACAGACGTGATATAACTTCCGACGTTCGGACAGCTCGGGCAAAAACCCCAGTCGGCATGTTGCGCAAGAAGCGACTACAACGCCCCAGCGTGGTGTGCATCACAAAGCCGAAATACGTTAACTTTGAATACAGATGTATGGTACCCTGGAAGTGGCCGTGATTTATTAATAATAGCCTCGTGTCTGGCTTCTGGAAGAAATTAACTCCTCGCTATCTGCCAAAGCAAAGCAAATATTAATTCAGGAAGTAATACGAGCAAAGGTAAACAGCTAGAAACGTCTTCTTAGATTTCTAATTTCGCACACAATGCTTCGTCTGTTTCTTGCTCTTGTTCGTATTCTTATTCTATTAACGCTCCATTAGTCGCCGACAATTATTATCGAGGTGATGGGAGCAGACAGATGGATATAAGAGCAAACATTGCCGCACACTCCGGGTAACTGAGATGACAAAACGACAAATTGTATGAACAGAGCCGCACGGTTTCTGTGAATCCGACCGGAAAGATGTGTTTTTAGTGTGAACCGCAGCCTTTATTTTCACAATCTTATCATCTTCCAGGCAGAAGAACACCTCTGTGGGCACATATGTACATAGGTGTGCATCTTAGAAAAGCAGTGTTTCATGTTTATTTATCGCCTCACATTGCGCAAAACTTGGCACGGAAACTGTCGGTCGGATTTTGATTTTGGCATAAAATGTATTCCAGCAAAGCAATGCTTCTTCTGCTCGTTTGCATCGGCTAACGAATTCTAACAAGTCGTTATCATCATTTGCCATGCATGCGTCTTTGACGTTGACAAGGCGCCCGCATTATGAATGACTTCTTGCTTTTTGGGATCGCTACAAAGATGCTTTGATTGTAAATCACCCACCAGCGCCGAACAGAGCAGAGCCCAAATAATGTAATGGAATAAGAAAGGCGCAATCGAAAAAAGGCATCGCCGCAGCGAATACGAAATCGATGGCTGGCTGGGTAATGCAACGCATCGGGATGCTCATCCTCATCCGCACAAAGAGAAGAAGAAACGCGCTGGAAACCCAGACCAGACGGACAGACAGTAACCGATTGCCCAACAGTTAAATCAAAGAGTTCGTATAAATCAAGTTCTGTCTGAATCTTCCTTTTCCCTGCTGAAGACAAAGTTTTTGATCAGGGAGATGATCACAAATTTTCGACAATCAAACTAAGAGTATGTACAATAAATAAACATGAACTATTCAGTAGTTCAACCATGAATATAAATGATTTCTATAAAGCAATGAAGAAGAATTGTACAAGACATTTTCTTATCAGTGATCGACGAGAATACGAGAGAAGACGAGACCGAGGTGGAAGGAAATGAGCTTAATCGATTTTTCATTTCGCTCGTCGTTTGGTTTCTTCCATCGCAGGCAGTTAACTCGCTCATTTCCGATAAATTTTCCACTTCATATATCTTGTAAAGTTTTTTCCCTTTTCCAACTTAAATGCCATTAATTTATTCACTATTCTAAGAAAGTTATTTCTTATAGTATCGATGCTACTTACTGCTTCCGCCTTGCCTTGCTTTGAGAAGGCAAAGACGAAAAAATAGGTGAAATGTTATTGGAGTTTTCGTACTGGTAACAGGACGTAATCCATCGTCGAAAATATCACACAACAATGTCACATCGCCATCACTTTTCTCCATTACATTAAATTTCGTCGAGTCGCCGCCTCCGCAGCTTTCGTACACTGATCACGTATTTGCTGACTGAGTAAGTAATAGAAGCATCCAGGGCAAAATAAGACGACGACAGCCAAAGCCCAGTCTGGCAGGCATCAACCCTCTTGAAGTTGTCTTTTCGTCCATACGACGCGCGACGAAAAGTTGACAACGCAGTCAGAAGTCGATGACTAACACAAAACAGTTTTCTCATAGTCCACGACTTATTTTTTACGCAGACAATATATATTTTTATACCGGGTACAGCGTTGAGTAGATTTTTTTCATACCGGTCTGAGATGTCTTGCGCTCGTTTTTAGTTTCAAGTTTCGCCAAGTTCCTGGGCATTGTTTGCTGGTGGAAGCTTCATAACTTTCCGAATGCATTGCAAGCAATACAACAAATAAGCAGCAGAAGTCTTCAATACGCGCCTCGGACGATAGATAATGTTTTCTCTTCGCGCTGCAATTGCATCGCCTGCCTTTTCTTTTAAACTTCTGCGTGGAAATGCCAATGCCATTTCATTTCGAGAACGTGTGCTGTTGTGTTACACAGTAAATAATATCTTACAGCATTTAATTTTTAGTTTTTAGCCGTAAAATGCAAACAAACTTGTAGTGAAACGCAAAACCTTCATAGAATTTACCAGTTATACTGAATTCCATTGCAGTTTAAAAAAAATTTAAAATATTTGTGGAAATTGTAAAAAGTTTGCAGCACAACAAAAAAACTAAACTAATATATAAAGGTTATAAATATAAAGTGCTGAGCGCTGTTCCATTACGTTGTAAATTCTACGAACGTTTCTTTATTGTTATTTTCATCCTGACTGCAAAGTATTTCAAAAGTCACGATGCTATGAGTAGAACTAATAGCGGTTCATAAATCGATGCAGACGTCCCTTAAGTTCATCATTTTTCATTCTCACTCCGTGATTTATTTTTTAAACATCCGTCAATATTTTCATTTTTCTTAATCCAAATTCTCAAAAATAAAGTGTTAAGAAATTATTTGCGTAAAACATTGAAAACTTTTAGGGTTCGTTTGGGGAAAAAGGTATCAATTGCTTCATTAAATCCTACACATAAAAACCAGGTTGCAATCGCAATCCGCGTCTTTTTTAGAAAATCAAGGCGTTGGTACATTTGTTAAGCCCGCAGCTTTGCATTCCGCGAGAGGATAACGCAGAGCGCTTCGCGGCAAATAAGCAGGCGCGAAGATGTGAATACATTTTTAATTAATTGTCGGTGCGCACCCAGCTGCCAGGCTAGCCATAAATAAAACGATTCTCCAAAGAGACGACATCAGCGACTGCAGAAAAAGCGCGGAATTGAAACGAAATGGAGCACAAAAATGACGCAAGATGCTTACTTTTAATTTAATTCTATTTCGCGCTATTGCTTTTTATCCTCCTTGGAAGAAAATGGTCAGAGAAAGCTGGGTTGCAAGTGCTGCGCTTTTATGGTTATTAAATATTCGGATTTTTGCATTCCATTTCATCAGGAATTCGACAAAAACGTCGCATTTACGTTCCTTTACTTTGCTTTTTCCAAGGCGAGGACGAAAAGAATGATGAGAAGAAGTATTGTCCTGCGAAGGCATGCAAAGTAACAAGCCGGGCGCCTGAAATTGTGCGCATTATTGACTCCGAAGTATTGGGAAAGTATTTTGATTGGAAGTCGTCCAGTGCGTAATTGAATCAGGGAAAAAATTGAAGCATCAGTAAAAAATTGTAATTAGCAATTCTTTGGCGATTAATCAAAATTAATGCCTCGTAATTAAGGCAAATTCATGTTTCGTGTTTGACATAAACATTTTTAATTTCTTTATAAAACAATTAATCCGAATTTTGTCCATCAATCAATCATGCGCACGTAACGACAGTTCTTGGCTCAATCGAAGCATTAAGGAAAGTTTAATCAAAAGTTTCATTTGATAAAAACACAAATCCACGTCCTGATTCCATCGCGAATGAACTGCAAACATCGTTACTCCACTAAAACGTAATAAAAGAAGCACTCGAAGTGAGTGAGCTTGAGCTGGTGAATGCGCCAGTACCGCAAGTGCGTTTGTGCTTTTTGCACGGATCCGACCGTTGAATACCGCCGCGGAGCAAATGCTAGATTAGGATGTGGAAAAAACAGAACAATTGCGAACGAAATCGGAAGAAAAATCAAGGAAAATAACAATCAGCCGGTGGGAATACACACTGCGCATAGTTCCTCTCACGCTTCGCTTCGCTTTGTTCCGGCGAAAGCCGCAACCAACTCTGCGACTGCATATCCTTGCCGCCGTCGCGTCAGCATGAATGAAGAAGAATGGTGAACGCGACGGACGGACGGCGATGGAGATACGGATAAAGTTGGACGCGTCGCTGGAAAAGTGGCGATTGTTATATCTTGACGTTATAATAATATACCTTCTATTCGAGGACAAATGAACAACTCATCTGGGACGTCCCAACAAAAGAAGACAATTTATATAAATCACTGCTTGTTTTTCATTATCATACTTACAAACAACAGAAATAATCCAGATTGCTGTACAATCTCAAGATTTAAAAGTCAATATCAAGTACATTTCATCGCAAAACCATCGCTGTTGACAGTTTGCGAGTTTAGTATTCATAGCAGTGTGAATGCTCCTCATTAAAAAGTGAGGATTTATGCGTTGTTATGCCAAGTTGTGCACTTGCCGCATTATTATTGTTATTGATATAATCAAAAGTTGTGCAATCAAAAGTAATGAAAGCTCTGGAGTCTCAGGACATAATCATGCATCGACTGACTGTCTGAGTGCGAGTATGCACCGGCGATGTGGGTTTATAGGTGAAGCATTTGCATGTGCAGCACAAGATATTTGTTCAATTCAGACA
>NBZA01001573.1:14653-49330 GCA_003054995.1 Aleochara bilineata
TGCTAAAACTAAAACTAAACGCCACCAGCGACTGCGTTTGAATTGCAACTTTCGTGTGAGTTTGGGCGCATCGCTTCGCTGACTGGATGGTGCAACTAAAATGTGTATAAATTTATACAACTACCGCTAATCTTGCCCCACAGCCAGCCGAATAAGACGGATGACGAGTTGAGTTATCATTGTGGCAAACATTTAGCAAATTTGCTATTTGTATTCCGTTTGGAGCGCTCTTGGCAGCTTTGTAAAGTGCAGTAAATGCATTTCATTTCGCTTTAATTAAATATTTTTCTGTACTTTTATTATAATGCAGACACAAGCCATTATTCTATTATTTAACTTTAGCTTTTATGGATATCTTATCCCAGTAGAACGCAATGAAAAAGATTTTCACTCAATGTAAATACAATGCTTTATAATTTACTTTTACGCAGAAAACTTTATTCATATGAAAATCAATAAAAAATTTCATATTGCCATGGAAGATTTCTAATAAGAGAACCAAGCCAGGCCAGGGCAACTTTTAAATTTTAAATGAAGCATCTGCATCCCCCATCTGGTGGTGATATCAAGAAGCACACAAAGTACAAAAACTTACAAGCATTTTCAGCGAAGTGCATCGGAAAAAACATTCCGCGTTTGATGCTTTTTATCAGCGACAATATGAGGCCGTCACGTGCATCCCTGCATGCAAAGGTGGGTAATTTACTGCTAGGAGTGCAAAGACGGATGCAATGTCGCGTTCAAGAAAGTTGAAGAACTGCAGGAAAATGCACAAGATGCAGAGACAGCGTTGTAAAGAAAGTATTTTCTTCCTGACGAGCAAGGTACATGTATTTTCCTTGGGAATCGCATTATGTATGCTTGGTACCACACCGAACAAATATTCCTGCTGTGCTCCGACATGATATCCAGAATAATATTTGAAAAATCAAACATTATCAGACCAGGAATTCTGCCACAAAAAGTGTCAATTCGGTGCCCGGGTCTGCCGGTAGAATGAAGTCTGTCAATCGGGAAGCGACGAAAGTGCCGTCAGCTGGCTGTAATGAACAAAAGCCTTCCGGGTTCGCAGGCGACGGACACTTCTGTCTGACGCTTCATCGACGCAGATGCGGTTGATGGCCGAAAAGCCGACGTCGATGGGTCACGCGACCTCTGCTGGAACTGCGATTACAACCAGAATAACAGACACGTTGCAAGCACCCGACCACCCTCGTGAACCCATCGAGTGTTGCCCAACTACTCCAATCTGCCAATAAGCGATATTTATCTATGGACCCTTCATGTTCGGAATGTGATGAGCAAAGATTGAATACAAATATCACGTTTGCCAAAAATAAATGTGATGTGATAAACCCGGGGGTGTATCTAATAACTTACAGGCAAATTGATTTAATATGACTTTATGGGCTCGTAAAGAAAGCGCACAATAAAGGCCACCGCGGAATTTCTACATTCATGCTCTCTGGTCATTTGTTCCGTGCTCGAATTCAAGTAGCGTGGCTTTGTTTGCTTGTGTTTTATTTCGGCGGTCACTCGACAAGCACATAAAACGGTGTCGGCCCACACTCCAAGCATAGTTCGCCGCGTATTATTGCATCCTGATTGTCCCGTTCGCAAATAGTCCCCAGCGTCGTGGTGGCTCCGCCAAATGGCTCTTGAATACCGACTATGATTCGCAGGCTCGCCTTCCCTGACACTTGCACAACTTCTCAGCTTTCGGTCTTGCTCCTGTTTTCAGGACCGGTCGCTCTTCTAATCCTATTGTGGATATTATTTGCTAAAGCAAGACACATAACACACAAAACATTAATAATACAAAGCTTTAAATTGAAAAAGCGAGCAAATAATTCAAAAAAGCAGAATATCACTGAGTTGCAAGGAAAAGAACAAACTAAACAGCCAAACTTTATTAATAATCGACTACTGGTTGCCGGGTGTGCTGCCAACGGTGGCATTGCAACCGTATGCTACATTTCGAACACAACGCTTACCACCCCCAGCCTCCCTGGGGGTGTATGCATTCGCAAACACATTTTTTCCAGCATTTATGCTTTTTCGGTTGAAAATTTCCTTCCCGTATTCGTCCTTCATTGTCGCACATGCTCAATACCACGTAGGTATACTCTGTTTCCTCGTGCTCATAGATTGCAAGCGTGTTACTTTGGTGCTGTGTGCTTGCCAAAAACGCCAGGGAACAATATGACGCAGGTCCCTGGCCACTGTGGCAGAGGCGGCAGAGGCAGTGGCAGTGGCGTGAACGTATGAACAGCGGTGGTCGAGCATGGGTAGATCAATTTTCTGATAATTTACATTAGGCATATATTAAACGCCACACCACGCCATGCCAGCATCGACAGCTCGCTTTAATAACGCCGAATGAACAATGCGTTTTGAGTATTTTTGCCACACACCACCGCCTGTCTGGCCAACATTTTGCAATTCAATTAAATGCTTTAAATACACAACTTTTTGCATTTATTGGGCACAGCATAATGCATTATTATTTCCAACTTTTGCCAGCCAACTTGCCTTCGGCTTTGAATAGATTCTCATTTTAATTTCGCACTCAAAATTGAAATGGAAATAGCAAATGATGCTTGTTTTTTCGAGAAGAAAAGTTAATTGTGTTTCGCTCTCGTGAGTGATAACAAAAGATGTAATTATGCTGTATTTTAAAGCAAGTTTAATTAGCTTGTTTATATTCATTTTAATAAGCAATTAATTTGTTGACGGTACTAGTTTTTATCACACTCGTTAATAGATTGCGCTTACGCTTGCGCTGCTGGAGTTGAAACGCTTATAACTTTGCCTAGCATTTTCACATTTACTGCCTGTCGTTGCTGGCAACTTGGCACTTGCTGGCAAAATATTTTTGTTATTTCTTATCACACTCTAACGCCTTATAATTTATTCCTAAAGTTTTGCGCACCGTCGAGTAGAAATTCTGCTGAAATTCGAATATTCACATATTGTGAGCAGCCCGATGTATATTTGGTTGAGTCGGGTGTTTACAGAGTTGCATATTTTATAACAAAAAGGAGTTAACTATAAGAATTTCTTCTGCAAAGAAATTACTTGTGAAATGCGTGAAATATTAATAACGTCAACGTGAAATGAATTCGTGTGAAGCGCTTATATCACAAGACGCACATTACACCACATTTTGAGGGTTTGTTCCCGTTTTTTGTTCAGCTTAACCATTCTTACGGGCTCGGCGAAGCAGACGCATGACGAGCGGAAGTTCCCTGGTTATAAGTTTAGAACGGGCAAAATGCCGGAAAAGCGCTGTCGTCGAGTGGTTGCCAAATTGAAAAATTCCGCTACATTGCAGACGATGATGAAATTTATTCCACGAAATGTGTTTGCGACTGCATATAAATTCAACTTCCTGAGCTGTAAGAATATTTAGGTGCCATTTGATATTTGTTCAAATAAGCCCTCAGCACGAGGCACAGCGGAAGTGAAAACTGCTGTCAGCAATTGCATTTATTTTTATTGTGGCAGAGACAATTCGATCGTGAACAAACATTAGCCGTTGATAGCCACAAGCAGCCAGACAGGAGCAAGTGCGCGTTGAATTACCGAAAATAGTAGCAAATAATAAATGAAGCAAATTCCAGCCGGCGACTAACAAAGAATTTCCACAATGGCAGTCGCTTAAATGTCGACTGCCATTGATAATGGAAGAAACATGCTGCACACGTCTCCCACATATTGCGTACGAATGCACAGTACAGCACGCAGCACCCGCCCGTCTAATAAAGCGAAATCACAGCGCGCGCCGTTATCAGATAGTTGTTTTCGCTGGAGCTATCCATTCCTTTTGATTCCGTTCGAACGCGTCCAGCGTATACGATTACGTCCCCTGCGCCCGACTCGAATCAATAGTCCTGCAATTGTAATTTCTTTCTTTCAATCGACGGACGTTCCATTCGGCTTTGTACCACCAACCTCGACGTTTTCCTCCAGTCAACGTAAATTAGTTTAAAACCTTTAAAGCCACAATTCCATCTACCAACTATTGCTACATCCGATCCAAGGTATCGCTATTTTTTCATCTCGGAAAAGCAATCACTCATACCCTTCCTTCCCCTTATTCAAGCAGCTAGACACGAGCGATAATGAATTAGTGATATGAATTTGTACGGCGCCAGTGGAGGCGCATCGTATATTTTAAAGTTGCGCCTGCAACTTTTTGTTGTAATTAAATTAACAAACTTTATTACGGATTAAATAAAGTAATTATAAAATATAATTAGTTTTATAAATGTTCGTCTGAGTATCTCTGTAAATATCCTGTACGGCAAAAAAAGCGTCTGAAAACTTGCACTCCTGCTTTGCGTTGCATTAACAACTTAGAAACTGCTTATAAAATGCATTGGGAGATATCCAGGCGCATTCAAACAACTTTTTTATTAATAAAGCAACTTAGCCAAATGCTAACTGAAAGAAGAGAACAGGCAGAACAGACACACAAATAGAGAACAAGATAAAGCGAGTGCAAATAATAAACGCACCGAAACTAAAAACTAAGTTTGAACTTTGCCCTGGAAACGCATTTCTTGTTTTCGCCCAGACTGCACTCGGCATTACAGCAAACGAGAAGGAGCCAGGGATTTCTGTACTTTTTCCACGTCTTCTCGCCTGCAATCTGCAACAATTCCACTCCTTCCAAGGCGTTTCATGAATTTCTTATAAACCTGCTTCGTTCTGCCAGCAAGAGAAAAATATCTCATTGCTAAATATTTATTCATCGGATGTGCAAACGTTCCGGGTGTAAATTCCTCGTCGCATTTGCATAAAACTCATTAGCGCTTAATACAATTGATTGGTTTTTATTTATTGTCACTTAGCAGCAAGTCTGCAAGCAAAACAAATCAACGCCCAATGAGTGTGGAAACGGCCGTGTATCAGCATTAATTCGTGAAATGCCTGCACGCGCCGCGCCGGCAAACTAAAGAAAATGAAGGACAATATCCCGTGATCAATATACGCGCGACTATCTCTTCAGGTGCATTATAAGCTGCGAATTAATTCACTCGGCGCGGCCGTGGCACAGAAACTTATTAACTCATAACAGGCGAACAATGCGCTCACAATCTATGCATAAAAGTTAGTTTAATCACACTTAAGTGCCGCCGATAAAACGCCTTCGCGATTAATTTAATTATTTGCTTGTACATTCGCATTTGATAGAAACTTTACAATGTTGTTTGTACAATATAAACACTTAATGCATTTCTTCATTATACATCCAATAATAACTGTAAATATTTTCCAATCGGGTTTATTCATGAAAAACATTTTATTTGATTACAAATTTGTTATGGCATTTGTATCAATCAGCCGACGCAGATTTTATAAATAATTGGATTGTTTAATGAGAGCTTCACAGGAAATTTTTAATAATAATTACAATTTGTAAATGTTATGCATTCCTATTAAATTATTTTAATTACTACATGGTTCCGAAATTTTAAATATACACTCACTTGACTTGACACCGAAATATTTATCATTTCTGTGCCGGATAACTGTGAGTTAATTAATTAACTGAAACGGACGTGCTATTGATGGGTTTTTGGCAGACAATGGCAATCATTGTGAAAACTAGAACCTACTGTGATGCTTGATTTGACTAATTTCATAACACTTCTTCCTTTTACACGTTCTTTCCTAACTTACACGCGTCTAGACGCTTCTTAATTGGTTTTCACTGAGCGAGAGAACTATGAGAACAAAACACACGTCGGCGATTATCCAGCGTATTGGTTGATAACTTTGTTCCATTCCTTTGGGAAATTGCGCTGTACATGTGCAAGCACCTTTTGTATCTGGCGCATTTCCATCGGCGTGCATTGAGGGCACGAACCCCGCAGAACTAAGGGCGCCAGACCTACAATAAAACAAAACACTGGTTACGACATTCTAATACGAGATTATCTGGCACAAAACTTTCTATCATCGAAAGTGAAACTGACAGTTTGTGTGTGATTCATGGGTTAGCCCCATTCCCATAACAGAATGAATGCAATAGACGTCGTAGTTCTTGAATTGCTGAATTATGAAATGAATGTGGAGGCGGTTGGGGTTAAATAGTTGGTGGCAACTTACTTTTGAGCCGGCGGCCCACGGGATCGCAGGGAGCCTCCCCGAGAGCGCATTTAAGTTGTCGCATCAAATACCGTCTGTCGCTGAGCGCCTTATTCAGCGCATCCTCCGAAATTTCCGGGCGCTGCGCGTCCGCAGCCTGCGGTCTTCCAGCCGCTTGGCTGGCGAGCGCTGCCAAGACGCACGCCAAGAAACAAATCTAGAAAATTACGCAGACGACATTTAAGTTATGAATTATGTGCACTACACCCAGCCTTTACTCATACAAAGCAGGCAGACATTTCATAATTGTACGCCGCATTCCGCACTCAAACTATGATAATTCAACGCGTTTCGAAAATTTATGCGCCGACCGCTGACAAAGTGGTAAAAAATAATACAATAGCGTTAGTGAATTATAGCAAGTCGGCGAATTGCAATACGAAATCGAGCGAATTGCAGAGCAAAATTCAATCACTATTATGGCATGGCACGAAGAAACCAATGGCTTACCTGAAGCGAGGTGTTCATAATGGAAGAAACTTGGCGCCTGACTGCCACTTGCCTGTCTGCTGCTGGAATGGTGTCGGCCGAGTGTTGCTCGTTGACAAACTGATTCTAAGGGAAAGCGCGCCGCTCGATTTACCTAAGCACCTTGCCGGCACCGTCGCCCACTACCTCTCAATGCTTCTACCTAGGGCAATCAGCAGCCGACTACGCCGAAGAGAAGAACGCACAGTGAAAAGAAACGCAACAACGAACGATCACTGGCACACTGTTTGCGTATGGGTCGCACTCAAGCCGTCGCAAACTGCTTAGTGAAAGTCAAATTTTGTTCTTTACCTTTATATTACCACCGTCTTGCGCTCGGCCTGCATAATAAGCGGCAACTTGGAAGGAAAACGAATGTTCTCCGTATAAACGTGCATATTCTCGTACATTCTATCTTTTTATTTGCAAAATTAGTACATATCTACACATTTAATGTTATCAAATCTTTAATTTCGGTTTTACATTTTGATATTAAACTTTAATATGAAATCGTTTATTGTCATTTATCAGTCATACCAGTAATGAAATAATTGTTTAAACAATTTTACGAACAGCACTAAATACTTAATAACTAAAACAACTTAATTTGGTAGTAAAAACTTTTAAAAGTATTAAAGTTCCGGTAGCAACTTTAGGCAACTTGTCATACACAGTCTCTGGTGCAAAGTTCTTCAACTACATGTTATGCAACATGAAACACACGTAACCTTGTCTTGAATAGTAAATACCTTTATTGACGTGCCCTGTTGTTGGAAAACAATAAGAATTTTCTAATAAGAATGGAAGGTTTCGGCGAATCGTCGAAGAAACGAAATCGAAGTGGGTCGTCGTCCGATTCCAGGGACTATGAACATGACCGTCCCTTCAAGAAAGCTCGCTATATTTGGCAACTCAAAGGCAAGTACCATCTGAAAGCTGACTGTGCCAAGAAATCTGTGATGCAAAGTCGTCAATGCCTTCGCAATAAACGCAGCTGCTATTCTTCGGACACGGACTCGGACAACGACAACAAGAAAATGAGTAAGCCTTTGAAAGATTCCAATCTTATAAATACATTGCTGCTGCACTCAAATACATTGGTCGATGAAGATGACTATTACAGTACATCTCAACCACTCAGTTTCAATGATGTAGCTGATGATGATACACCAGTTAGTTTACTGAATTACAGCAGTATTCAAGATGAGTATAGGAAAACATGGCAGCAAAGACAAATGACCAAGAGCAGGCTGGACAACACTATTAACTCATTGATTGAGTTGTGGAAGATTGCCCCTTGTGATGCTGCCGACTTGGTGGAGAACTGTGAGAATGAGGAACAAGTTGAGGATGAGAGCATATTGATGGCGATACAGTCCCATGGTTTGCAGACCAACTTCTTCCAAAATGAACCATATGCCAGCACTAGTCACACAAAACCTTTGTCTCAACTTTCATTACAAGCAATCCAGTCATTCAATATTATCCGAGGAAGTCGGATACAAAATCAATCTTACAGCGCAATAAGAACGAATCAATCTGATTCTGGAGAGTCCAGTGATTCGGATCATTTTTTAAGTAGAGCTGTGTCAGTTGCCATCCAGAAAAAAGGTTTATCCAATTATCACTATGGTTAGATATTGTGCCATATTCATATTTTATGTATTTGATTTGACTTCAAATAAGTTGAAAAATCTATTTCGGAAAGCATTTGTATTTTTAAAATATTGGTTATTTAATTCTTGAAGAATGATTAATGTGCAATGTATATAAATATTTTCCACTTTTATTACAAAATTATCATTAATAATACGCTAATAAGAGATCTAATAACGGGAACAAACAACTCTCATAAACAATTGTTTGTTTCTAACTACTGTAAGTACTCTACCTATAAGATGTATGTTTATTTTTGTAAGAGTTGTAATTGCAATATAAGTGATAAGAAACATATTTAAAGATATATAAAAGTAGTTACTGTGTTGATTTCTATTTCCAAACCTGATAAGAGGAGTGCTCATTCATTCCAGGCTTTCTTCAGGTTCAAAGATTACTTTGCTTACTGCATGACTAGACAAAATGTGCATTCATTAGCCTGTTTATCTCTTCGTTTGACCTTTTACTGCACATACAAATAAATAGGCTTTGAAAGTAACTAGTAAACAAGCCTCTTTGGTTTTCTATAAATATTTCCACAGAATGATATTCCGCTCATTGATGTTTCAGTTTTCTGACGTTGAATACTTTATACCTTATTTAAATCATGGTGCAAGATTATGTTTTGCAAGGGCCAACAAAGCCTTTGCAATTTCCAAATCAATCTATCGGCGAAGTGTTTTATAATTCACTTAAAAACGTCACCAACGAAAAGCCAATATTAGTATGTATTTCGTATTAATTTGTATTTGTTTAAACTTTTTTATTAAAACTTATTATTTATAGATTGATGCTTTAACTGATGAAAAGTTCACTGCTGCGGAAGTTCTAAGCAAAGCAATACAAGTTGGCATTAAGTTAAAGAAACTGGGAGTGAATCAAGGAGACATGATTGGGATCATTTCCGAAAACCGACTTGATTATATTTTCTGCGTTCTGGGATGTTTCTTCGTTGGCGCACCTTTGAATTTATTAAATCCAGATTATGTACCTCGTATGAAACTATACACAACTTTTCTTGAACTTTTAACATAATTATTATGAATTCCAGGTGAAATTGCACATGCGTTTGGCATTACAAAACCAAAATATGTAATAGCGTCACCTGCAAAAGTTCAGGACGTAACTGAAACGATGCACGACGTCAGTTTCATTGAAAAGTTAATCAACATGGAAGACTTGACTGAAAAGCTATATACCAATGAAAAAGAGCTGCAAGAAGTTGAGAAAAAATTTAAGATCGCAAGTGGACGTGATTTTGATATCAAAGAACATTTAGCATTAGTTTTATGTTCTTCAGGAACTACTGGTTTTCCAAAAGGTGTTTCAATAACCCATGAAATAATGAAATATTACCTACTTTACATCGAGTAAGTGTAAATATTTAACTAAGTTAGACTTCAACATTAATATTATTGAAATTTTCAGAGATAAAAATGGGTTTGACATTAACCCAAATGTAACTTTAATAGCAATGTTACCATTTTATCATATCTTCGGTTTGGTAACGTTTGCTAGTTGTTTTATATTTGGAGCAAAAGCAGTCGTCCTCGGAAAATTTAAACCGGAATTGTTCCTGAAAACAATTGAGACGCACCAAGTCACAAAACTTTTCTTGGTCCCACCACTCGCGCTGTTTCTCGCCAAAAACCCCATGACAAATAATTACAATTTATCCAGTGTTACTGATATGATTTGTGGGGCTGCACCTCTAGGTGCAGAAACACAACTTGCCCTCGAAGAAAAAACGGGGGTCTTGCTGCGCCAAGCATATGGGCTTACTGAAAGTTGCGCAGTGACTTTATCTCCAATTAATGATCGACGATTCCCTGGTAACTCCGGGAAGCTATTGGTTAATGTAATGTTGAAAGTAATAGACGTTGATACAAATAAAAATGTGGGGCCTAATGAATTAGGAGAAATTTGCGTGAAAACGCCTACAATTATGAAAGGGTATTTCGGTAATGAAAAAGCCACAAAAGATATGTTTGACGAAGATGGATATTTACATACGGGCGATATTGGTTATTACAATGAAGAAGGATTTATATTCATTGTTGATAGATTAAAAGAACTCATAAAGTATAAAGGTTTCCAAGTACCTCCTGCAGAATTGGAGGATATTTTAATTTCACACGATGACATAGACGATGCTGCAGTTATTGGAGTAAGAGATGAACGCTTCGGGGAGTTAGCTCGAGCATACGTTGTAAAGAAACAAGACAGTGGTTTGACCAAAGAAGACGTCATTCAATTTGTTGCAAAGCATGTGTCTATCCAGAAGCAACTCCATGGAGGTGTGGAATTCACTGACAAGATCCCGAAAAGCGCATCTGGGAAAATATTACGCCGACAATTACGACAATTAGCCGAAGAATGATTACAACTTGGTGACTGATCTTTATATCATTTTATTTTATCATTTTTTTATATCATGTTACTGTAAATTTATTACTTTTTCATTAGATTCAATCAAACATAAATCTATTTCTTCTTTGTACACAAATACGTCTTCACCGCACGAATAAATTTTTACTTTGTATATTATTGATGGATGTTGTAATTTCTTTGTATTACAACCAATTTCTGCTTTGATTTTATCCACATTGCCTAGTTTTAAGGTACTTTCAGTGTATTCCAGAGTCAAACGTTCATGTTCGAATAAAATGGTACTAGTTATCCTTGTTTCAACTTCTTTGGTCTTCTCTTCCAAATCTTTTATACATTTTTTCGCAATTAAAATCAAAAATTTATCATCTTCGACCAAAGGTATCATACTTTCTTCTTTTACGAACAATATTCGCTCATCTATTGATACACTGTGTGTTATCCAGCCATTCCCATAACATTCACCTCCGCCAAACTCATACCAGTTATATTTCTTTGGTAAATAAACGCGCAAGAGATACGAATCAAAAATATCATTCATGATTAATAAATCACCAACCATGTATTGCTGTGTCAGAGCAAACGTATTATTATCGTTTAAAAATTCTACAAACATAGGCCTCAAGGCCGATCCAGTTCTCTTCATAACATCATATTGATAATAGCTCAGTAATTTCTCGGTGGCGAGTGCTTTCTCTGCTATTTTCACCGAGCTGCCTGTAAAGTTTTTATGAAGAAACCAATTGGTGGTAAAACGTTTGCCTGGGTGTGTTGCAGAATTAATAAACCATCTGGCGCATAAGTTATTATCAATTGTTCCTGTCAGAGTTGATCCAGTACCACACACTGGACTTAAAGTTATAGGATGGCCGAATAAATTGTTGAACAAATGTTGAGTGATTGTCTTCAGTAGATTGGTGCGTGTTAAGTTTACATGCTGAGGCAACATTGGCGTTTCAATTGTATGAAAATAAGCCGCGCTCATCACAGGAATTTCCTTTGAAGAAGATAGCTCAGAAAGCACTAACTTTAAGAGTTCTATTTGATATTGCACGTAGTTATACTGATGATTTGATAGTTTCATCAAGGAGAGTGGTAGTGTTTTACTTAAAGATATTGTTATATCCTATTAAGATCAAAAATTAATATTAGTAACTAAAATAAAACAAAATTTTAAATCGTTTACCTCATTAAAATAAAGCAACTTTTCATCAGTTACGTTTATAAATGTCCGGTTATCGTCTTGTGGCCAGTTATCAAGAAGATACACGCCAGCAACTTGTTCCATTGCAATTACTTTCTCTTCAATTGATTTAAACAACAATGTTACGTATTCTTGAATGTTGGTTGCTTGAAAGTTTAAGAAGACAACTTTTCGACTTTTATATAATCCCGTGTACACTTCGCCTGCTTCATCTTTTAATAAAACATCTTTTTCCAATGCCAATTCATAAAATTTAAATTTGCCGATTGGAACCTATAAAACTCTTAATTAAACAAACAATATCCGTTAAATTTTCATAAACATACATGCGGTGTAAAAGGCAAAACAAATTTCCTCTTAGTCACAATTTGCCCAATAATGTTCTTTAACTTTTTCATAAGTTCACCGTTCTCTTCGTTTTCAATAAACAATAGCGAGAATAGTTCGTTGAAACAATCACTATTAGGTTGCAATTGCAAATCATTTTCTTCTCTAATAAAGTCTTCGATGAGTGCAATGATATTTTTCACTGAATTGCGACATAAATGTCGCCCCATCATCCATCTTGGAATCTCATTCACATTTATATAAGTGTTTCGCTGAAGCTGACTGATAATGTCATCTAATGTTGGCCCAGGAAATACCTTTAATGCCAAACCGGCCGTTTGTAATGCACGCAAGACAACCAACCTTGCCTCAAGAATGTGAACTTCTAAGATACCAATATGCTCCACATAAACCGCATGAAAGTCATCGCCCTGCTGCGCAAGAATCAACGGAAGTGATGTATGGTCGTTCTCATTACGATAAATAACTTTTGTTGTATTCCCAGGCATATATAAGCCGCCCAAACCAAACAGGGTTCCATTCATAGGTACAAGTTGAAGAGTCCATTCCCAATACCCATCAGAAGCAATCAAAGGTCCTCGTGTTGTTTGTAAAATTTTTGTTTGGCTTTCTTCGTCAAGATTATTTCTGTAAATATCCAACGCTAATGTTTCTTCGTATAACTTATACGAAACTTTATTATTTCCCCCGGTACGTAAGTGATTATTAGTGTAAACATTAGGCAGTAATTTTACTATAAAGTTTTCTCCACTTTGCTGCACGGATATTTGCATATTTGAATGCATTGCATTGCCTAAAGGTGTCTTATCTTTCTTCCGCATAAAAACGCCCTCACTTGGGCTCTTTCTGTATCCGTACGCAGATGGGAAACAATGAAAACATTCCTTAGTTGAATTATCAAAACAACAGCTAAGCTCCCGACAAGGAGTCAGGGATAAATTTCCCATTACATTTCCTGGGATAAATCCGCAAGGAATCCGAAATCCTTGCGCAATGACGCATGTTCCAGCATCCTGGTGCGAGTCATCTAGGTCGCCAAGATTAAATACCACAAAATATGTTAAAGCAGGTACGCAAATTGCTATTATAATAAACACTAACACTGCTTCGTATAAGAAGCTTTGAAACACTTTAGAAATGCGTGTCCAGAACATTGTTGCACCTTAGTATAACATAATTTCAGACACAACTGGCCCAAATGCTTTATTTAATGATTCATTTGATTGAGTTTAATATCAGATAAGATAAAATATTATCTATAGAATTGATTACACGCATTATGGATTTACAACTAATATATAGTTTTGTATTGTTTTAAAACTTTATAAATAAGTTGAATTTAAAATAAATAAGATTATCTAATAAATAGTTAGGTATAATGAAAATATTGATTCAAAACTGTAGTAAACAAAACTATAACTAGTCGTAAAAATGAGCGTTCAAAGGACTCAATATAGCCTTGTCATGCATTAAGAAATATCCATATTTTCGTTATACTTTAGCGCATGCAAGCTCTTATCGTTCACGGAATAACCTTATCAACCTCTGGTTACAAATAAACAAATACTAACAATATCTCCCATTTGAAATTGAACCGGTTACAGACATACCAACAATCAATAAATGAGCGAGTTGACCCACGTGTACTTCATTCGCGTTAAAGCCGTGTTTGTGGAAAGTTAAAATTGTAATTTTTGTAATATGGCAAGCAAATTTATTCTGCGAGGTGAACTCCAAAAGTTGCCTCATCCTGAGCAAACTTTGGGTGAAGTGTTTTATAATGCGCTCAAAAACTCGGAGAATACTAAGCCACTACTGGTAACATGCTATTATTATTATGAACAATTAAATATCTCTACGTCTTTTATTAAAGGTGGACGCTTTAACAAGGCAAACTTATTTGGCAAGAGATGTCTTGCAACAGTCTTTAAAGTTTGCCAACAATTTAGTACAAATTGGCGTTCAAAAAGGAGATGTGGTTGCAATTATTTCTGAAAATAGTGTTGACTACACTTTTACTGTTCTGGCGTGCTTTTACCTTGCCGCGCCATTAAACCTTTTGAATCCGGATTACACAATGAGTAAGTTAATATTTACTTATGCTCAAAATAAAAACAACCATTTCATTCTGTGAATTCTAGATGAACTCAAACACACACTTGAAATTTCAAACCCAAAGTTTGTAATCACAACACAAGCAAAATGTGACGAAATTACAAACTTTGCTAAAGAAGAAAATTATATCCAAAAAGTATTAACTTTCAATGATTTAAATACGCCCAGAAATATTGCACCAAAACCTGTTCCAATAGTCAAAGGATCAGAGATTGATACCAGAGAATATCTGGCTATTATTCTGTGTTCTTCTGGTACAACCGGATTACCAAAATGTGTTGCAACTACACATGATAATTGTAAATACGCTCTTTTATATATGAAGTTAGTATACCAATTAAGAATTATGTAAATATTATAACAATTACTTTAACAGTTCCCCAGATATAGGTAGGATCACCGCAAATGATTCTCTGCTTACAATGCTGCCCTTCTATCACATTATGGGCTTTACCATGCTGACAAGTATCATTCATGCTGGAGGAACCGCAGTTGTTTTATCTAAGTTCAGGCCAGACATTTTCTTGAAATCAATTCAAGATTATAAAATCACTCAACTGTTTCTGGTACCACCACTGGCCTTGTTTCTTGCTAAGACACCTTTAACAGATAACTATGACTTATCTAGCATTAAAGATCTGGTATGTGGCGCTGCACCCTTAGGAGCTGAGATACAAACAGCCCTTGAAACAAAACTAGGAGTCTTAATCAGACAAGCCTATGGCTTGACTGAAACGTGCGCGGTGTCATTATCACCTGAAAATGATAACCGATTTCCTGGAAATGCCGGAAAACCGCTTTTGAATACAGAAATTCAAATCCGGGACATTGAAACAAATCAGCCTCTAGGTCCCAACCAAACAGGTGAGATCTGTCTTAAATCACCGACAGTGATGAAGGGTTATTTGAAAAACATGCAAGCCACACTCGAAACTATTGGCGAAGATGGCTACTTGAAATCTGGAGACATCGGATACTACAATGACGAAGGATTCTTATTCATTGTTGATAGATTAAAAGAACTTATCAAGTACAAAGGGTTCCAAGTGCCTCCTGCTGAGTTAGAAGACATACTGAATGGGCATGAAGATATTTTAGATGCTGCTGTAATAGGAATAAAAGACGAAAGGTCTGGAGAATTAGCTAAAGCATTTGTTGTCAAGAAACCAAACAGTTCTTTGACTGAAACAGAAGTTAAAGAGTACGTTGCTAAACATGTTTCAATCCAGAAACAGTTGCATGGAGGTGCAGAATTCGTACCTTCTATACCGAAAAATGCTGCTGGTAAAATTTTAAGACGCGAATTAAGAAAAATTTATACAGATTAGAGTTTCTATAGTTCTTAGTAAATGTTATATTATGAGTTATATTATATAAATAAACAGAATATATTTAAAGCTTTGAGATATATAATATTTATTACTATTAAAATAATTATTTTTATTAATATAGTATTTTAACGGTTTGTTTATTAAAGCAATGCTTATTTATGATTACTATTAATATTATTATGTCATAAATATTTTAGTTTACTTTTATTATTATAGTATTTTTTTATTATTGGTTCATTATTTTAATGATTGGTGGTGTATGTTATATTATTTATGATCACAAGTATGTTTTAAATATTTATTAGTTATTGTGTGTTTTAAATATTGATTTTATATATTTATTAGTTTATTATATATTTACTTATATTTATTATGTTTATTAATTTAATGTTTTTCACTATTTCTTCTGATGAGAGTAGTTTTGTTGTATAACGCCAAATGTAGAAGGATAGGATAAGGAATAAGAGAATGCAAATAGGAATAAATGGTAGAACATGATTTTTCTCTGGTACAAGGACTGAGAGAAAAAACATGGCTTGCGTAGGCAGGGGCGCATCCCTGAAGTAGGTCTATCCTCTGCTGGGATTGCAGAAGAGTACCTACCCGCTACCTTAATTAGGTTTCAGAGAAACTCTTAAACGTATAAGTATGTACTCATTTATTTGAAAATAATAAGACAAGCACTACAGTCGTAGTTATATTTAAATATGAAGACTTGTTATTGCGAACTTATTACGCAAGATCAAAGATTTTAGGTAGAAATTGACAAAATACATTGACCTATGTCATTTGCTAGGATTCTGCTCAAATTACTGTACTTAATACACAAGACAATATGAATTTGTCATCAAAGCACAACACTTATGATGATGTTGATCAAGGATATTGGGGATGTGGGAATTGCTAGGTACATACTCGCTACCAGACAAACATTATCTAGGAATTTATCCCTCAAATGAACTTATTTATTACTAAACATAAGGAAAAGTACATTTACTTCAGTGGGATAAAACGTGAACTGTGGGTAGCACCAATACCTGGCCTACCGTGCTTGACGGGCTTGTAAGTCAAGGAAAATTCACCTAAATAATGTCCAATCATTTCAGGCTTGATTTCAACTAAATTAAAGGTCTTTCCATTGTAAACACCAACGATAGAGCCAACCATTTCCGGGACAATGATCATGTTCCTAAGGTGGGTTTTGACAATTTCAGGCTTCTCATTTTGTGGTGCTTCTTTCTTTGCCTTTCGCAATTTCTTAACGAGAGCCATTGGCTTGCGTTTCAGACCCCTGCTGAATCGCCTTCTGGCTCTGCAGTGCATCAACTCCATGAGTTGCTCACTAAAACAATGACACATGTTATAACATACGCAACAATCGGGTTTATCAAATACATACTTTGGCATATCAAGGAGTTGATCCAGATCAACACCACGGAAGGTGAATTTACGGAAGGTCCTCTTCTTCTTAACTTCAACTTCCTATCACAAAAAGAGATTAAGGTTATAATATAGAGGCATGTCAACAAAACATATTTTCTATGAAAATATCATATAATGATGGAAAATAATAACCATACCTTATCAGCCATGTTTGGATGTATTTATAACAACACTTTCACAATGTTTTAATTACTGATGGCGAAGTTATTCGCAGATTTCTGGGTATATTTACCACAGCAACACCGTAGACATTAATCTCACGGTACTAAAAGAAGGAGAGAGGGCGCTCGAGTAGTAAATCACAAGCGGAACATTCCCGAGGTTTACCGAAGTGATGCAAGTAAGCCAAGCGAAATTCAAAAATTCGAAGAGTATTCCATTTAAAATATTTATTCAATTATGTATGTTTATATTTATATATCATCATCATCCATCTCTTCATCACTTGTAACATCAGCTTGATCCGATTCTTCTACACATTTTGGGCATGTACACGTAAATAAATAATTTTCTTTCAAATATTTCTGCCGTGTATGACGAGACCTAGAGACAGTGCATTCGTCCAAATAAGAGATACAAATCTCTTCACCTTGTTGGATATCTCTCAAAGCAATTAAACTTAACCTATAATTATTGTTTTTGAATGCAATTTCGGCGTTTGGTTTACAATTATGATTGCAAGCACTCTGAGTCTCATATAAAGCAACCCCTTCATTGTTCAAAAATTGTCCGCTATTTGATTCGACAATTTCGTAAATATGGTCAACTTGTTCCTCCAACTCTTGATTTTCTTCATCAGTTCCACCCAACGCTAATATGTTCTTAGCCCACTGACTCAAGGCGCTTGTTCCAACCCCTTGAGCATTAGTACCTACCAACGCTAGCAAAGATACAAAACCTTGAGGAGTTAGAAATTGCTCAACGCCTTCTGTAGGAATAACGCATTTCAATAGTTCTAATAAAGTTGATCGCTGTTTCTCGAATGCCTCTCCATGCAATTTATGCACAAGTTCACTTTCCTCATCTATACTCTTATGTTGAAAACTTAGAAACCTTTGTATAGTTGCTTGTTTGTTACTAGATTGCTGAATAATTGCCAACATCTTTGCAATAATCAGTATAGTGTTAGTTTCTGGTGGATAATGAATGTGCCTCCATGCTTCTAGCAAGTCTGCCAAAGGATTAGATGAATCTTTAGTTTTAGGACACAACACTTGATGATAAGATAGCAATGCCTTTGATTTGCATTGGTCAGAGCAAAATTTTACTCCGCATTCATCACATTCTGTGATTGTTTGTTGGTTTGTAGTACAACACCTAGGATGCGGCAAGACAATGGGTCCTCCTGATAGACGACAAACATTTTCTTCTGCTGTCTCCAGAGGTCTATGTGAAACATCATATTAGCCGCTACAATAATTATTTATTCAAATAACACTTACCTTAAACAATCATGGCAAGCTTTATAACCATACAACGCATTCCAAGCAAACTGCGCGCAAACTAATGGGTCTTCTTCTAATATTGTTGATTCTTCTTGAATAAAATTTGTCGCAAACAAACCTTTTCCTTTAATTTCGTTGATATAACGTACTTCACAGTTCATTTTGAATACAATATCATGTATTTATACAGAAATGAACCTGTTTGTTACACACGTGTGGATTACTCTAACCTCAAAAACTTTTGCGCAAGTTCAAAAGTTTCAATTTTAACTTTTAAGTTGATAAATGATAAAATTCTGATAAGAAATATTATGTAAAATTAAAAAATGCGCTAATATTTTATATACACTACAGCAACAACGTATGAATTTATTATCTACTCCATGGATATTATGTTATAATAATATTAACAATATTAAACAAATTGACAATATATTATGTCATAAAAGTTAAATTTATTTTAAATCAGTAATTTCATTTCATTTATTCATTTCATGCGTACCATATTTAAAATTATTTGTGTAATAAATTAACTGCATCAAAGCTGAACACCTGAAATTTAAAATTGATATAAATATAAACATCCTTGCACGCGTGTCAATTTGTTGCATGGTATTGGACTAACATTGAATTCCATTACATGCAACGGCAGACGCACTATACTTCACGACACGAAAGTTGAGCGTGGTGCATGCCAGAGACTACTGGTTGAACGAGCAGCGTAATGCGATGACGAGTCAAGAAATCAACCCAAGGACTATACGCGGTCAGCCAAGTTAGAAACAACACTCTCCGCTTGAATATTATGCCATTACTGGAGTCTCCGGCAGTACGCATTAGCTTATCGCGTTATCTATAACAGCAATCATTGAAGAAATCTCCACCAGTGATAAGCGCGCTCACTTTCCATAACGACCTATTACGCGAATTCTCTCGTCATCGTCATAAGTTGCGCATAATCTCAATAGATAACGATTGCTAGTCAGTGCGCGTCGGACTATTGTGCGCTCAAGTACAAGCTCAACTCATAACACTGCATTGACTTCTTAAATCGATTGAACATGTCGCAAATATATGAGAAATCTATGAAAGTATTGGATCGGTATGTTCCAAATAAATTACAGCCTCTGTGGCAGCACCCGGCAGGTAAAAAATATTCTATTGTGTTAAAATATATCTAGACAAGATTTCAACCTTGTTTTAGGACCAAAAACCGTTTTCTTTTGGGCTCCAATTTTCAAATGGGTTAGTGTGTGCTAAGTAAACAAACTTGAAAAGTTTTAACTTGTGATCATTTTTAGGGGTTGGTTATTGCTGGTATCAGTGATTTGCAACGACCTGCAGATAGGATTAGTGTTTTTCAGTGCGGTGCGCTTGCAGCCACGGGTGTTATCTGGTCAAGATATTCAATGGTTATCATCCCGAAAAACTATAGTTTGTTAAGCGTCAATTCATTTGTTGCGATAACACAGCTGTATCAGTTATACAGAGCTTTAAGGTAATGTAATATAGGATGGCTTAGTGCTGATAATCAAAACAGTGTACATTATAACAAAACTTATATTACTTTCAGTTATCAACGGAGTCTAAAGGAAAAATAAAGAGAATTCCGAGGGCCGCTCAATTGTACAATACTTAAATTAATCTATTTTCATAAAATGTTATGAAATGATAACGAATCAAAAAGACAGAAAATAAATATTTTTTACAAATTATTTTAACGTAAATATTGCGTGTTTTTTCTAAAAACATATTACATAATGTATTGACTAGCTGTGACTAGCAAGTATGTACAACTATACTGGAATTTTCTCATTGTTTTTGTTCTTGACAACAGCCAGCACTCATTTTTGGCGATTTTTCATTCTTTTTCTTTGTACTAAATTCAATTTGAGTGTCACAATCTTTAAATGGGACATTATCAAGCTTTACTGTATCTTGACGAAGTTTTGCTTCTGCAATTAAAAATAAAGTTTAATAGAAACAAAATGGTTATTCAAATATATAAAAATCATACTGTAAACTCCCGGTGATACTTCTTTAGCTTGAATAATTGTAGTTCTCATTTCTACCTCAACATTTTTTGCTAATTGAACTTTCTATAAACATACGTAAAGTTAGTCGCATGACTTGATAAGAAATTAGAGTTAATTACCTCTGCAATAGCATTCATTTCTGTTAAATTTGTATTCTTTTTGAATTCTTCATTTATTTTACTCCTAGCCAAATTTAGAGCAAATGCATCTCCATCAAAGACCTTCATTCTTGTGCGGTGTAAAATCTTGAAACTGTTCAAGACCTTTGTTGAACAAACAAAGTGAATAATGTAATATTGCAATAAATCGATATAAACTTACGTACCTCCTTTCGTAAATTTGACGATGCCATAGTTTTTAAATGGTAATTTCTGGAGAGATATGAAACGTTTGTTTAATTTCTCGAACAGCTGAGAGACTTCACCATACATCAGGAAGCGTTTTCGTGACGCGACAAGCTAACCTTAAATTCAGATCTAAATACCCAAATAAATTTATAGTGAACATTATAAAATAGTATACATACTTATAAAATATTCCAGCGAAAGAATGTCTTCTCAAATTAGCACTCGTGATAAATTATTGTACATTATAGACGACATGGAACTAATTTCAAAGTGAGTTTTTATTAATTTTTAGTCAATCTTGAGTTCATACTTTGTTTTAATTTTCCAGGGAATTGATTGAGAATGCTATTGCGCCCAAACACGCAAAACTTTCAGCCAATGACTATGCGCAACTGACAGAACTTCTTGTTGCAAAGGACAATGAACTAAAAGATATGCTAAAACTTGCTGCTGAGCAGGCCGAAATCGAAAAGAAAATGGATTTGTTACGGGCTGAAGTAAATAGACAAGATGAAGACATAAATCAACTGCAGAAACAACTAAAAGAAGCAGAACAGATTCTATCTACTGCTATTTATCAAGCAAATCAAAAGTTACAAAGTATTGCTAAGGCTAACAAAAGACCTGTACCTTCTGAAGAACTGATTAAATTTGCACATAGAATCAGTGCTTCTAATGCAGTATGTGCTCCGTTAACGTGGCAGCAAGGTGATCCGAGAAGACCATATCCCACTGATATTGAAATGCGTTTGGGCTTCCTCGGCAGGTTGAGTGATCCGATTAATGGGCACTTATTGCAGCAACAGAATAATATGTCCGAGTTGCACAGACAAAGTCATTCGGAAATACCCGCCTCACAGAATCAGTTTGCCTGGCATCCCTCTGGGGAAATGCACATGAGTGTTGGACAAGGTGGCAGTGTTCCTATGGACACCCGAAATCATAAACAGGAGAATGAGGATGTTGAAGTCATGTCAACAGATTCAAGCAGCAGCTCATCAAGTGATTCTCAATAAGATAACTGTGTATGACGACACATTTTATACAATTCTTAATTTTAATAAATTATATTTAACCAAGGAATTAACTACTTTCGAGTATTCTCTTACAAAATCTTTTTAATTTAATATTTTGTAAGTACTTCAATTCCCCATTCCATTTCGCAACTGTCTCAGTGTTAACTGCATTTGTAAAATCTGGAATTTCAAGCCCACATGTTTGGTATTCCTGAATTTCTTTTTCCAGAGTCATTTTAATGGCATCTTCCCTACTCGCATGTTGCCTACTATTTTTCCTCATTCCTATGCTTCGTTTAAGTCTGATCTGTTCCAGTTCTTCGTTGAATCTTGTTAAATATAATTCAATCATGGCTTTAATCTGAGCGTTGCTACATGTTTTAATATGATCTTTTTCAATTAAAGGAAGAAGCTGATCCTTGAACCAAGATATTTTTTCCCCAACTAGGTTCTGTTTTATTGTACTGGCAAATTTTGCTTTATCTTTATTCGATTCCCTTTAAATAACAAATTACAAATAAAAACACGAAACACGCAAAATTAAATCACAAACCTTTTCATTTGTTTGGCCAAAGCCATTGTTTTCCTGCTGTTTGGATGTTTGCATTCTGCTAAATCTTTAATTTTCTTACCCTAAAAAGTATATAATTAGTCACACAAACACCTTTTAAAAGTTTATTACCATTATTTCAAAATAAACAAGCACGTTTTAAATTGAGGTTACACTTATATAACATCTGAAGTATTATAAGTTGCCTATATTCTATGAATGCAAGATAACTTTCAAATAATATGTATTATTATAAAGAGAGCTTTGAAAATAATTGAGTTAAGCTAATCACAATTTAAACTATTGCCGTAAAGATTCAGATCAATGTCTAATAAGAACACGCAGAAAACTGAAAAATATTCAAGTCCTCGCCTAAGTCATGAGGCCCCAAAACCGAATGCAAAAGGAGATTCCACTGAAAGAAAATCTGCTCCGCATGTGATAACATTTATTGAAGACCCAAATGTTGTCCAAACTAAAAGCAATATTGTTGAAATTGATGAAATTGGGCCTGTTATAGAAGAGGAAGTAAAAGTAGAGCCAGTGAAAATAAAAGTTAAGAAAAAGAGAAGTAAAACAGTTCTGTTTTTAAATGTCCTGTAAATTTAAAATAACACTTTTTAGATCTTTGGGTCACTCGGGAAATTGCTGAAATTTTGGGCCGGGAATACATTCTATTAACGACGTTGCGCGATACCTTGTTCTTTTTAATATTTCTCATGCTAATGTCGATTATCAGCATTGGAGCGCACGAGTCTGAATCGTATAACTTATATAGATCAATACATGATGTTATGCTAGTCGAAAATGGCTTTGAAGATGTGAATACTGCTTCCAAATTTTGGACGTTTCTGGAAGAATTTTTCTCAAACAGTTTCTACTGGGATTACTGGTATTATCCGGACCATGAAGTGAATCCTACCGCTCCAAGCGAGCGAAGCGTCTTCTACGAAAATAAAATAATCGGTGTTCCCCGTCTGCGGCAGCTGAAAGTGCGTGGAGATTCATGTAAAATCCATCACTATTTCCGACAAATTTTTGCGAATTGTTACGGGAAGTTTAGTCGTTCTAATGAAGACACTGCAACGTATGGTCCTGCTGTGGACACAGCGTAAGTATTTGCCATCTAAATGCACATTGAATGTTACTAATTACTATCTCTCAGATGGAAATATACTTCTGAAAAAGAATTATACGATTTTCCCTATTGGGGTAAATTTGGTTGGTATCATGGAGGCGGTTTTTATAAAGATTTAGCGGTATTCAAGAATGAAACTCTTGACATTATTGCATTCCTAAAAGAAAATTTATGGGTGACACGTGGAACTCGCATAGTTTTTCTTGATTTCACAATGTACAATAACAATTTAAATTTATTCATGCAATATCGTCTTGGGTTTGAGTTTCCACCCAGTGGAGGAGTGTGGACAACAGCGTCAGCAGCAATTTTCCCTTTGTTGAAGTATACGCGCCCTCTGGACTTCTTCATGTTGGCGTGTGAAGTTATCAGTGTGGGGTTCATAATCTATTACACCATTGAAGAAGTACGTGAGATTCATTACTTCAAGTGGAAATATATTAGGATGTTCTGGTCTTGGATTGATACAGTCGTCTTAAGCGTAATTTTACAAATAAACAATCAATAATAGCTTTACTAACAATGATTTTTAGTTCGGATACGCAGCTATTGCTTTAAGAATATACGCTGAGATTGAAATTAACTCAAACTTAGTGCCCATCCTAGAATCACCAACGAAGCATTCAAACTTGCAGATATTGATCAACAATATGATTCTGTATAAGTTGATTCTCTCCTGGCAGTTATTTTTCATCTACATGAAGATTTTCAAGTACTTAAACTTCAACAAAAGTATGGCTCAATTGAATAAGACACTTTCCCAATGTCGCAAAGATATGTTGGGTTTTGGCATAATGTTCTTCGTCATTTTTATTGCATTTGCCATTCTGGGATACTTAATTTTTGGCACAGAAGTGGAAACTTTCAGTAATTTTTATTTGGCAATGTTTACGTTGCTGCGAACTATCCTGGGAGATTTTGACTACACTGATATTGAAAAAGCCAACAGAGTTATAGCCCCAATATTTTTTCTTATGTTTATATTTCTTGTATTCTTTGTTCTCTTGGTAAGTAATAATGTTAATTAATTTTGTGATTTGTGGATAACGTCAGTCGTGATTTTTTAGAATATGTTCTTAGCAATAATAAACGACACATATGTTGATGTAAAAACTGAATTGGCTATAGCACCAGAAGAAATGCGCATGTCTGGCTTTGTTAAGCGTGGGTATTATAATATTCTGATTAAAATGGGACTTGGAAGATTTGCGAAGATTGAAGAATTCAAGAAAAACGAATACGAAATGACTTCAAGCGAAATTAAAGGTGCGCTCAAGCGAATTGGATTTTCTGATTTGGAAATTGAAATGTTTTTTGCGCGTTTCAATCTGGACAAAGGCGCTGAAATTAAAGACTTTAATATGGAAGAATTACTGAATACCCTGCAAGGAAAAACGCCTGACAAACGTAAACTCTTTCTGGATTTCACTCACAACAAGTTAATATTAAATATTATTTTATGTTGTTTACAGCCAAAGATATGAATATTGATCAAGAAAAACGTATTGATTTTGACGAACCACTTGTTGTCATTGACGATTTCTTGGAGTAAGCATGTTAACACATTGAACCACAGTTGAAATTATCCCCAATGTAAATGTTTCAGGCAACAACAGAAACTGCAAAACATTGAAAACACTGTCACCCAAACTACTAAGACGTTGCAAAATCTATTAGAAAAGCTTGAAATGATGGACAACGTTCGTAAAGTGAGGTTGCATGATAAATTAGATGCTGAGAAGAAGGAAGCAGGCACTTTTGAAAACCCTGCAGATCAAGAAAATACATCAGTAAAGCATATTAAATCAGGAAATGCGAAAAAGTAGGAAGTATCTTATTAATTCTTAATCAGCATTTACCTTTTTCATTCACATAATGAACCTGTAGAAGGCTAGTAACATAGAGTAAAAACTAGGTATGTAGTTATAAAGTATTTGTATTCATAATTCTACTTAAAGAAAATCTTATTGTACAGCCAATTTTCAAAACGGAATTTGAACATATTACATGTAAGATTAATGCGCAAATATGCAAAATATACTATAAATGAGCAGTACATGTGACATATTTAAAAGAAAATTATATGGTACACCATGATATAAAGCTAGTTATGTATGTAAACTATGAATGGAACATTTATTACACCTGAATATTTCGTCTTAAAAGAATTAAAATCTACATGCTTGAACTTGGCTGCTCTTCTGGCTGTTCTCCCTTAGCTTTCTTCTCGATAGTATCAGCCATATACGCCCAGTATTTGCAACGGATTGTATCATAGTCAGTAGCTAAAGCATTGCATAACTCTTTCGCCCGTTCTAGCGTGTATCTGTTATCACCTCCGCCCGTTGATATTTGTTCATCGCACATATCGACAATCAGCGCCAACAGGAAGGGCGATCGATTGCCAGCCTGGTAAAGTTGTTCGCAAAAATCAGTAACAGTAGAATTATTGCTAAGCCCATTTTTATCATGCAACAATAATCCCCTGAGATAATTCCATGCACTTTCATTTTCTTTAGCGATATTTATCTTCTTCAGTGTGTATTCTATTTCCCTCGCAACCACTTCTTCGGTGAAACCTGTTGTGAGATTTATCACAAAGTGTCTTTGATTCCATGCAGAGTTGTTTCTGATATCATCAGCTAGAAGAGTATCCACGAAATCCAATTCCCTATCAAATAAACTGCAAAAATTAGGGAATTAGTTCGGTGTTCTGTATTTGCCGGTGACTACTTATACTTAAAAGTTTTGATTGCCCATTGTCTATGCTGCCAAGCATGGTAATTCTTGGAGTCTAATTCTAATGCCTTTTCAGTAATAGCCAACTCTTGTGAAGCATCATTCATCCATTCAACAATGACTCTTCTGTGGTGCCACACTTGGTAGTTTTTCTGATGCAAGACTACCGCTTTATCAACATATTCCAATTCCTTATATAAATCAGCCCCAATAGCCTTGAGAACATCTCTTCTATACTGCCATACTGTGTAATTGGCAGCGTTCAATTCAAGTGCATCTTTGGTTAGGTGCAGTACTCGTTCACTCTTCTCATTTACCTTCATCACGCCCCGGAGGTAATCAAATACATCTTTAACTAAACAAACCACAAATATTAAGGGAGTGTTTGTCATTCAAGAAAGAACTTACATTTGGGCGAGTAAGCAATGCTAACCACTGGTTCTTCTCCATCGTCTTGAGGCACCGGTGTAACATCTTTCCAATCAGGACGATCTCGGTAAAACACCCAATCTTGACTATCGCTCTGCTCATCATCACTACTATTACTCATTGCAACTTTGTATTTGTTAACAGTACGGGACTGGTGTGGAAAATCGATCGACTCTTTAATGGTTTTCACTTTCCTTGTGAATCAGAATGCCGCTTTTCTCAGCTGAGACCACAGAGCCACAAATGTACACAGAAACCTTGCATCAAGTTGGTTTTAACGTAGCACGATGGCAGCAGCGGCCCAAAAGTTTGTTTAAATTAGTTCAGTAACTTTCACTTTACAATAATATTCGCGCAGTTTCAAGAAAACTAAATTAATTTGTAAAAGTTTAATTCAATACCAAGGACGTTTAATATATTGCGCAAATAAACTTCAATACAATGTTTTTGTTATTTCCAATGCAATAATTGCAAATCATTGCTTGCTAATTAGCATTGATTATGTACACATGTGAATTATCTAATAGTATCCTAACACATTTGCTAATTAATTGTGTGTAGAATTGTATTTTTATCAATTAGATTGTCGATGTGGATTTGCTAACAGTACTATTTTATTGTCCTGTTCGCATTAAAAAGCAAATTGTATTTTTATAAATAATTTATTTTATAAAATAAATACAAAAGAATTATACAAAAATATTGATTTAAAAAAATATATAAATTATGTCCCTGTTCAAAGTTAAGATATTTACAATACCAAATGTGAAAACAAAATATGAATGAATTTATTACGTAAGTAAGTGAGTAAGTAGATCAAGGGAAAACATCTTTAAATATCGACAAATATTTGTATCTTCAAGCAGTAATAAAGTGTTACGTGAACAAAATTTCAATTCACAGAAGAAAGACCAATTGCAAGACGAAGGTCGTTACCAATTTTGCTCTTGCTACTATACTTTTACGTTGCATTGTTTTACAGCTTTCTGCAATTCGCAATCAATAACGAGCAAGAATGAGTAGTCCAGTAAAGTAAAACTGCAAATTCACGACGTGTGTTGAAAGGTGTATTAAACGAATCAGCGAGCCAAGAACACCACTGAAATCTTAATTAGGTACCAACGCGGATGTCAAAAAGTCAAACATATTAAAGTACCAACGCTAATATGGAATTCAGACAGGGTATTGTTATCCAATAAGGTTTAAATGTGAATGCCGCAATTAAAATTAATAGAAACTAGTCCCTGGTCGGCACGAGATAATAGATAACTGGCCTTTATATGACTCGGAAAATTGAAATAATTTACATTTTATGAAATCTTTTCAGAGCATGGGCAGAAGTAAATTAAGCCTATTTATCATGTGCCTGAATGTTTTAAGTTATGTAGCTATACGAAATGTCAAGTGAAATATAAATAAAACGACTTTCAATTTAAATTTACTAACGAGATTGATTTTACTGGCAGTTATGAGTCGTCGCATCATTTTTACGCAAGTTGATTCTTTATGCAATCATACATTGCACTAGTTGAGGTTCTCACATAACGAAATCATTTGATTCTCAAAGAAATTTAAAGTATTTGTAACAAAATAACGCATTCACGTTTGGAATGCAATTGTATGCGCCTATTGCATACGGGTGACCAGCACACAAAAAAGTGAAAGCACTATTTATGAGTTTTCAGTTGAATTATGTTGTCAAGCAGTTGGCACTTTCTTCGATCCTCTTTCCGTTCGTTCGCATCGACTGCCGTCTGACATTGCTCAATATTTTTGTAACATTCTCATGGAAATTCTTGGTAACAAATGCTTAAAATTGGTACTGGTATTGCAAATTCTGCGGGCCTAGCTTCACATTCACGTAACTCTTCAAAGGCGGAGATGAACCACCGAAGTTAGAATACCCTGTGAATCCATTCGTGAACGCTGTATTTTGAGGTGTTTCTTGTTCAGAAGTGCCTTCGCGTTGTTGTTTGGCTTCTTCCTCTAACGCTTGATTATATCCATTGATCTGGCCTTGGGTTGCTGGATAATTTCTAAATGCTCCGGCTGGAGTGAACAAGGGTTTTTGAAACTGTGGTGGTTTGATGTCTTGTGGGGTAGCATAATAAGATGGTCGGGGGTAAATTGGCGCATTGTAGAAGCTCTGAGGAGGTCGGTGGTGCTGCGGAAGTTCTGGAACTTCAGGCAGTGAGGGTGTCACCGGTCCAGGGGGAGCCACACCGTAGTATGGACTCGGCGACTTCCAGTTCAAAATATAATCGTTCGGGGAATATTGCGTGTACTCGTAACTTCCACTATTTGAATCTAGGTTCTGCGAAGGGCGAAATCTATCGAAGGCATTGAAGGAGTTGTAACTCAGAGGTATATCTGAATTCACAAACGCGCAGCTTGCAGCCAACAATAGAGCGTTGCACTAATCAAATGACAAAGAATGATTTCATTTTAATTTGATTTCAGTGCACTTTCTTACCAGCAATTTCATGTTGGTTGCTTTGAAGTTCACTTTCCTAGTTTTCTTCAGTTTTTTCTGGCAAAATCTTAGAATTATTCACGGCTGAACTACCACAAACAAACGCCAGAATGCAACTGCACAAACTCATGCACCATAAACGTCAAACGCATGAAATTACACGCACGTGAAGTTAGTTCGCGACTAGCGAACTCGAAGGATTGCTATGCAATGCTCCAGTAGGTTTTTGCCGCGTCTTTACTGCTGGAGGTTTCGTTATGAAAGAACTGACGTCCCACTACCGCAATGCGCATTTATACTCGTAGTAAGATGTGTGATCGCACAATGCGTTGAAACTTTATGCAAATATTTATGGTATATGGGGCAATGAGAATAAATAGTGTAACCAGATACTTAAAATAACTGTCAAGCTGACTCAAATTAATAAACATTTGAATTTCACTTTGCGGTATTTCAGTTTTTCTACCCTCATTTGTATTTGACTTTAGACAAACCAACATCAATAAACTAACATGCATTTCAATATGCAATAGTTGGTTACTTAAATAGTGAAGTAACAAATGCATATTGAATTCTGTTTAATGTTCGTGTTATTGCCATAATTTACTCATCAGTGATGTGCTACCAGAAGAACTAACGCAACACGTGTTGTTTTTCTGCACGAGTAAGCGTAGTAGTGAAAGGAATGTGTAAGTTGGTTTCATTAAAACTGCATTGACATTGGATTAACTGATGCTGTAAGAGTCAGCACTAATAGATGCAAATCATAAACATTATGTAGTAAATGTAAAGTAAACTAATTGTGAGTGAAATCGTATAAAAGTTTCGCGTGAAGCAGAAATTCTACTTAATTATGATTAAATCATAAATACAGCAAGGATATAATGAATTGACTAAAATCGTGCATGGAATCAGTTTTAATTCATTTCAAATAAGTTTGAAAGCTGTATTGCAAGAAAACAATAAACGCCTTAAATTTCTTCGTATTTCACTTATCCAATTACAACAAACGTTTGTTTGCTTGTAAAATGAGAATAAGGAATACAATCTTAAATAAAAAGTGTAATTATTTTACTATTGTTTGACCAGTTTTGCTCTAGGTGTTGCAATGAACTCAATTTCATGGGATAATATCCTGTTACTTAAAACAGTACTTCCTTAACACACCAACTTGTTGAAAACGAGTCAATTGTGAAATAACATACTTAATATTATAAATGTTAGAGAATAGTCGAAGAAAGTACGTACAGTACATATGTGTCATTTTATGTAATGTTTTATCATGAAGAAAATATGTATGGTATTATTTATTCTAATTCGTATTGTTTTTTAATAGAAAAATATAATACTGGTTGATTTTATGCAGGTATTTATGAATATCATTCATTCTCTGCTTTCATTTTATTTGTGCCCATTTTTAATTATTGTTAAAAATTATTGAAAAGTGTAAAATCTTTCAAAAACTAGATACGCAAAGAATATGGCGTTAAAAGTTGGTTTAAAAGTTTTAACCAGTATAACCTCAAGTCTAACCTCAAATGTATTTCAATTTAAAGTGATTTCAAGGATTCAACATATTAAAATCACAGAACAAACTTATTATTAAACAAGATTCAATCAGAAATTATTATCATTTATCAAAGAGAAGTAGTTTTATAGCATAATCCAAAACAGAATTCAAACATTTTGATCCCTTTTGATCATTTTCACCCCCACAATCCATAAAAGCTGAACGCGATTTCCCTACCAAATCATTCCTGTGCGGCGCATCCACCAGAGCACATCAGTTCCAACCCGTGAGTGCAAATCACTATGGATATCGGAATCTAAACAAGGTAACTTATCAGTTTAAATAAGTTTGAAGGAACTTTATCATAGAAGGCACGGTTGCTATTGAACCTTTGACATCCTTTTAACATTTACTGAATCTCTGACAGATTCATATACATACTAGTGTTAACACATACAAACTTGCAATTAGTAGAAATTAGTCAATACAATAATAATATTAATAGCAATAACAATAAACAAATATGAATTACTACACTCCTAGCACTTCCAATATCCTGAACCAAGCACAGCAAGAAATCACCTCCCAGAACCTGAATGCAAATAATCCTGAACAAAGCGAAGAACCTCCTATGGACGATTCAAAGACAGAACTTACCAAATCAATTCTTACTAACTGCACGCCCAAGTCAGAAGAAAAGCGAAAAAGGGTGCGTTTTGACTGTGATTTATCTCAGATTGCTATCCGACGTAAAGATACCAATTCTTTAGGGGCACACACTGAGGTAATCATTCAATGGGCACATTTTAAAAATTATTTAAATAAAGTTATTTAAAGTACATTTATAAAAATAATTAAAATAAAATTCATCAGGTTGTGTTACTTAATGGGCGCTGGGATACATCTGAAAGTATTCCTAGTATCGTTGCTGAAATGCATAACGTAACATTTGAAGATTTGCAAACTGCAGACAGTAGTGCCGCAAATCCAAAGCGAATGAAACTTGACGAGAACTCAAGTGATCCCACAATGTCCATCTTGGCTGGTACACCAAGTCCTCTGGGGTCTGACAGTGGTATTGAAGGCGACAACGATGGCAACTTATCCTGGTTGTTGAATTACAAAATTAACGAACTGCCCCCTGTACCTGGTATTATATTAATGTTTTTACAACTGTACGCATTTAGTGCTAACGCAGCAATGTTTTCTATCTAGAACCACAAACTCCAGGTAGTTCTCAACACCAAATGACGTTGGTAAAAAACGTCGAAGAGAATAAAAGAACCCAAACTCTGGTCACTCTGAATAATGGAGTGGAATATCACACTATCGATGAGCATGGTAATATAATAGAATTACCGAGCTTCAATGCAATTCAGCAGATTCAAGAATCACCGACTCGAGAGCGCTACTACGCGCAAAACATCAGCCCTGGATCGAAATTCAAGAAGCCGCCATTTACATACACAGAGCTCATCGAACACGCATTACTTGAAAAGGGCGAGTTGACGGTTTCCGGAATATACCAGTGGATCTCGTAAGTACAATATAAAGAAAATATTCATTTGATTTATCGCCCTTCTGGTTCACTTTCGTTGGAACGCAAAACACAAAACGTAAATCTTATACGATTTGTGTACAAACACAGGCGGTTTACATTGTGGGAATGTGGATTTGCATGTGGTTGGGTTGATTGTATGTAATGATCGGTAAATCGGGCGCGTTGTCATCGCATGAACCCTTGCGCTCATCGGTGCCTGGTACCAGGTTCCGCGAGCGTTGCCAGTTCATCACAAAATGCGATCAAGCGCAGCGCAACGGCTACATTGGACAACACCCGTTTAGATGTAATTAGCATACAGTTAAACGCGATGTCCTCGCTTCCCTGCGTCCCTTCGTCAATTCACTTGCTTCAGGTGCACATCCGTTCTCCTTCCTTACCTCAACCGAAGACTGTATGCTGCTAAGCTGCGGAAACTTCGTCATTCATAGGGGAGTAGAAAGGAATAAGTTGGACAGAGTTTGGTACCAGGTACGGGGCCCGTCGCAGGGTTGCAGCCGAACCGCTTTTATTCGATACGGATACGCAAGCACCGCGCTTCCAAAAGAAATGCACAATCCAAGCGGAACGAAATGAAATTCATTTCGATGTACCTGTGGCACGTGAAACTCATGTCATGAAGACGCAATAAATAACATTTAATGCATTTCATGTTTGAGGAAATCCTCAAACCAGTACTGACACAGAATATAATACCCTGTTCTATTTTACAGAGATCATTTTCCGTTCTACAAGCAAAACGACGATCGTTGGAAGAACTCAGTACGTCATAATTTGTCCATCAACCCACATTTTCGCAAAGGCAGCAAGGCTGTACACGGCGCTGGACATTTATGGACAATTGCTCAGAAAGACGACTTCAAAGCCTGGCAAATTGTAAATGCTTGAAGCACTCCAATCAAACTTTGAAGCTGCAATTGTTTATTTTCGTTACGATTTTAGAAGAGGCAACGCATGCAACAATTTATATCTAACGCAAGCCGCGAGTTACTAGCTTCAGAGAAATTGCGGGAGGTAGAATTGGCTAAGGCGACCGCGAGTATAATGCCCTACGATGGCGAACTTGCTAGTCAGCCAAAGCGTTTACCACCGCAGAACGTCGAAGTCGAATATGTGATCGACGTTCCTGGAGGGTTAGGCGGTGAGTTGGACATTAGTAAATTCCTCAAATATAATACTTCGCGCAAAACGTATTAATTATACATAATCTGTATTTCCCTACATGCTTGGTCAGTTGTTTCACTGGGTATGTTTATAATACCATTACTTATTATACTTTGTTTTTACTTTAATATTTTATTTTGGTTTTTGTAGAGGTTGCTTTAGAAAGTGTTTATAAGGTTGGCATAGATTTTGATGATATTTGAATGCTTGTGTTTAGATTTCTTGTGTCCTTCTGTGAGCAAGGAACAAGTCGTCGAGGAGTGTGGGTTTGAAGGCGGTGATTATTTTGTCACGGATCTCAATCCTTCGAACCTGGGAATCAGTATTACAGACGCCGATCTCCTAAACAGCGCGCATTTATACGACGATTTGAATTTTCAGACCTATGAGTTGCAAGGTGAATGAAAGAAATACTCATTTAGCGAATTTTCAGCCATCTTACGTCGATTATATTTTATCAGAATATGGTATTTGTGGTGTATGTAAATGTTAATTAGGAAATTTTAAAGTTTTAATAACTTTTAAACATTTAATAGGCAATCTCAAATATGAGATAGGTATTCTCATAAAACAAGTCTAATATAATAAGCAAGTGCACTTACATAATTAACGTCATATTTTACACTAATTTGTATAAAAAAGGTAAAATCGTATAAAATTTTAGTATCATTTCTACATAATATCATTATATATTTACAATTAAAATATGTACTTTGAATGAGTCATAAAATGGACGGATTAATTAAAGTTACCCTCATTTTCCTCGAGGTTACAATGAGATTAATATTTGTTTTACGATGAGTGCGACAGTACCTATGGTTACTAAATACGTCGATGGATTCATCATAACAGAATCATTGCATCTATGATCCAAGAAACAGAAACAATACTCTGTATCGTCATAATAATCCCTGTGAATGTCAAGTTCCTTGATGCTGTTGTTCACGTAATGACCCAGTTTCACATCTTTTGCTGCTTTCCTGCAGCCTTCATATGTATCTGCAGGGATATCAGTCCGCACAGCTCTAACTGAACTGAGACAAGCTCTGGTTATCACTTTCTCGGCACCTTTTCTTTCCGTGATTCTCACGCAAACATCATTATCTTCTGGACAGACATTGGACCATAAGAAGATCCAATTAAAGGGATCTCCACACCCT
>NBZA01001573.1:68890-79818 GCA_003054995.1 Aleochara bilineata
ACATCTAGGGATCGGTAGTTGTTGTTGCGCGTTTTGTTGTTTCGCTGGTAGATACTGACTGGTGGCTGGCCGGAGACGGCAAGTTGCAACTTGCCGATTGTACATTGTGCTTGTGCGTATGCTTACGAAGAGAGTCAACTTTGTATTTGCAGCCAGGCCAGCCAGTGAAGAAAAGTGAGTGTATGCAGCGCCAAGCAGCAAAAGGTAAAAGAACAATGGAACTCGCCTCCTGCCTGCTGCCTGTTACTTACATGCAAGAACTAGCAATGCGGGAAGAATCCTTGAAAGACCATTAGTTTCGGTAAATCTTGACTCTTTTTTCCGCACTTTCGTTTTTCTATCCTATTGTAAAACCACTGCATGTGCATATGACTGCTGCTTGGCATTTAGGTTTTGCTCGTTACTCCACTGGTTACGAAATTAAATTACTTTTTTCTCCTGGCATTAGACTTTGGTAAGTATACTTACACTTAAATGTTATTATGTATTCTCCCAAGAAGCAATTTATTTCTTGTGGTTACTCAGTCGGTGCACACAAATATCACGCTTATTAGTTTCACCTCCCAGAATCAACACAGCGACCGATGACTAATTTCGGCTGCGCGTCTTTGGGGAACTGATAAGGTTTTCTCAGAAGAGCGCGTATAAAATTTCCACCTGCAGACCAAGCGCAAGGAAGGAAAGAGTGCACTCAATGGGCGAACGCCGCACGAACCCGTTTCACAACTCCACTTACTTACTTACTTACTGGTACTTCGTACCAAAGGTACGTACAGACGAACCTGAACTGCTCATCGCCTTCATAGACGAGAAGAAATCTTCAATCTTCAGCAAAAAGCAATTCACCTTAGGCGATGATGCGCAATGAACTTTCGTTAGTCACCGAACGATACAACAACAACGTGAAGGAAACCAAAGCAAAGCAAGGCAAGGCAACGCAGGAAGGAATGCTTACTTTGTGGGCTTGTTTGAATCCTATATTTGAATATCCAAGCTTTGAGGATGAGGGCACAGTGTACTCGCTTTTCACTTTTACATATTCTATTCTCTGGCGACGGCGACCAACACGACTAGTTGAACGCGCACTTCTTGCGAGCTGAGTCGACTTGCTTATGCTGTTGTTGGCCGGTGCGGCTGCAGCTGAGCCTCTCGCGGCAGAAAAGTCGGTTCGGTAAGTAAAGTAGGTTGGTTGGCTGGATGGTGGCTCCGGCGCATAGCCGGTTGTTTCACGTTGGAGAGGCTTGCAATGACTCGACTCAAGGTGGCTTTACTTTGGCATGGTCCAGTGCGCATGTCGTTGCTGCTGACTGTGACTGCCGAGCACCGCGAAGTCGTTCCCGCTTCGGACGCGATCGCGAATCCTACAAGGTGTTTCGTTTCTGTTTCTATAACCTACCTGCTGTCTCTATACCTGAACCTTATACCTTTGTGAAAACCGTATAAGTCTATCGCTTCCGGTTTAGATGATATGACACTTTAGACTTGACTTGACTTAAGTCTTAAGCCGCAGGAAACAATCCACGATTGGAAAAAAGCTTATGAAAAGCAATGCTAATTAATACCTAGTTGTGTGGAGCTGAAATTGGACAAAGACATTGAAGAGTCTCGAAGAGTTTCACCAACTTAAGTGCATGGGCGGATATTGTAGGTGTTTCTTGAATGCTTCTTAAAGAATTGTCCAAACAAATAAGCGATTTAGCAATGAAATGGAATTCGCAACATGTTAGGAGGTAACACAACACGACCGACGCCTGTGTGTGCCCAAAGTGTATACACTGACTCATTATTATCCTTGATCAGAAATAATTAAACTAAGTATTAGAATATTCATTCTATCACTTAGGCATTAGTTGAATGAAATGAACGAATGAACAAACACGCGTCGAATGCAAATGTTCTGCACGAGTGCATCATCGAATTTATGCAAATGCAGTCCGCCTCGGGGCGCCTGTTAATTGATTCGAGTATGGTAATGGTAATTAGATCATAACGATAGCAATGCGCCGATATACATACAGTATGGTAATGGCGAGCGGAGCACTTACAGAATGCGAAACTGCTGGTCCTTGTGCAGCTGCTCGTTGCGCTTGAGCACGCCTAGAATGATCTGGCGCTCGGTGACGGAGAGTTTGGAGGCCTCGGCGGAGGCGGCAGCCGCCACGGCGTGCACGCACGCTGGGTCGTTGCAGCGCCTCTGCGAATGCATCGCCGCCGACGGTCACTGCGACTGCTTATCGGACTGCATTAGTCTGCCTCCAATTACCACTTGCGAACAAACGATAATGAACTGCATCGCTATACGCGTCACGCATTTCTAGTTCTATTTAGTTTCTATCTAGTATCTAGTTTCACCCTCAGGTCAGTACACTAATTATAATTAAGAGTTAGCTTAAAGTTAACTTTAATTAATTTAGTTCACTTTATTATATAATATTTCTTATTGTTAGACAAACTTTAACTTCAACATTAATTTTAATTTTATGAACATCATTTGGAAATTACTTAAGTTATTTAGGTAATAAATTGTTGTTTAATTTTGTGCTTTTTAGGATGAGTTTAACGGTGATTGAGCAATCAATGTATGTAAGGTATGTGTGTTGTGCTAACGAGTTATTGTGTTGTTCGACGAGGTTTTAAAAGTTCCGCCCGAACGCGGACGTCGAGACGCCGAGACGTCGATGCGCATTGCCGCCGCTGCCGCTACTGCCACTGCCGCTGCCGCTGCCACATCTGTTGCATCTCGTGCGGAAACAATTCATGCAGGATTCGCCGCCGCAGGAGTCTCCATGACAACAGGATCAGCGCGCGCCTTCTATTGTTTCCCTTTCGCAATGTGTACAAACTTGCGTTGCGTCCTTGCTTCTGGCCCACTGGAGGGAAAAACGCCCCGGCCAAAAATGATACACGTCCATCACTCGCTAAACAGTCTTTATGCTTTAAATATTACTACAAAATCTACATAGTGTTCACATCCATACACCGCTCTTTTCATGACTGAATACATATTTGAAAGCAGGGAGAAGAGGTTTAAGATTACCTTTCTCTGGCAAAAAGAGCTTGAAGGCAACAGGTGCTCTGCTCTAGATTCCAGGCAGAAGTAGTACTGGAGTTGAATTCGCCAGCGAAGCAAAGCAATCATATCCCTGCTTGTTCTAGTTATTTCTCCTGTGAATTCTGCAGAGAAAGTTACTTTGGGCGCTTTTCCAGCTTCTTTCGCTTCAGTTGCGTTGCGCTTCTGTGACCTGCCTGGATTATTATTCGCTAATTATCGCATCCTGTACTAACAACTCTCAAGGGACGTGAATATCTCTGATTATTACCTACCAACTAATTACATTAATGAATTTCATCAAAACCTTCCCAAAAACAGAGTTTTTTCAATTAATTTTTAATTATTCTACCGGATAAACAAAGATTACTATAAATACTTAATAATACTCGTGGATTAATAAAGTGAATTTCATTGCTGGTTGAAGTGCATAAATGTTAAAGCATTAAACATTGTTATTTCCTGTGTTGCGTAATTTAATTGCAAAGATATAAATTCAATCATTAAACAATCTAAAACTACAATGTGAAATTAAACATTAAAGTGGCATCTGGTAACAGAGCGCAACAGAAGTCTGCAAATAGACTTAGAGTGTACGACAAGATGGCGCTGGTAGTAGCATCTGTCAAAAAACACTTAAGACTAAAGTTTGCTATGACATTTGATGCTTCGCAAAAAGACGATAAGCAAGCATCTTGTGTTTCTAACATCTTTTCGTCGATTTCTTATCAGTTGTGCCGTGTCGGTTGAGTAGTGTAGTGCCGTGTTCTGTTCCAATGACGGATGTTGCTTGCATTTCTCGGCTTTTGGTATGTACGGTTCGTTATTTTATGTTTATTCCTTTTATTATTGTAGGGGAATTTCATTAGGAGCGAGACGCGCCGGTATGAAAGTGTTATATAAGGCAATTTCCATTACATTTATTGCGTTAATAAACATGTCACATGGGCGTTTTTCTATGAAATCAAAACGGACTTTACATGCCATTAAACCATGACTCCACCGCACTGCATATACTGTACTGTATCAGAAACCATGCCTGGCTGGCTGTGTGTGCGAAAAGACGCCAATAATTATTGAATTTCAAACCACTTCATCGAGCCAATCAATAAAGCAAATCGGAAGTGTTTCTGAAATTAATTAACATGTCCACGTAGCCGTGTACCGGCCGCATGTTAATGCTTTGCTCGCTAGATGAATGTGCAAGATATGAACAACCGGGCAGGCAGATAACGAATGTTGGTTGGTTCGTTCGTTGTTTTGTTGCTGATACTGCTGAACAATCACTCGTAATTGTTCAAGTGTTTCGTATCGTTTGGCGAAAGAGAGTTGCTAACTTAAGTGCAGCGACAACGAGAGATCTGGTCTCCGTCTGCATACATATTAATAAAACAAATTCGCTTTGTTTCCAACTAGAAATCAATGAATTTCCAGTGAATTTTTGCACCGCAGGTGAAATTTCTATGAAAAGTTATGAATTTCTCCGATATTCTCCCCGAAAAAATGGCAGCTCATGTGGGTAGGCAATTGTCGTTACGCTCAGCTGCATATTATTTATTATTGATCGAAAATTTCCAATAATTTGCACTGGGAATCTCATTAAATAAGGAAAATTAATGTAAATACAGCGTTTCCGTGTAAAATCCAAGAAGGAATTTATGCCATTAACATATTTTATACGGATTTTTCTCAGATTGGCAATTATTTCAGCGGTTCGTAAGTGTTACAAGCAGTCGAAGCAAATGCCAACACTTGGTATGCTTGGTTTAAGTGCGTTTACGTTTACGTTTCCGTTTCATTGTTTTGCATTTTCACGCGATATCGACGCTGCAAGGGAATTGCAAGCTCAAGCGCAAGCATCCGGAATCAGAAAAGAATCATCTGGAGCGCCGCCAGTCCTGAAGATTCGCGTTTTTCTGCACACGCCTTGCGCTTCATTTCTTATTGGAGCTGTGAGTGAATTTCATTGCATTTCACTGCCTGGAAAGCAAGCTTTGCTGTTAAATCGCGATAAACTACCGTGTCTTAATCCTTCAGCTGTTAATTTATCTCAAGGGCCTTGCCATTCACAAAGCCATTCGCTGAGTTTCTATGAAGTTTACACTTGCGCATGAGCATCTTGTTATTGCATTCGAATCGCTTCGAATTTGACTTGGAGCTGTAACCGTTCGTCGTTGCACTTCCTCAATAGATATCTATATTACATACTAACGTTCCTTGTTTCTACCTTCATGCGCCATGCGCTGTTTGGTTCAACTTCTAGCCTTACATTTATTTGACTTAATAATTACTTGTAGCAGTTTCAGCTTTTCAACTGACAATGCGTATGAACAGTTGATTTGATTTGATTTCATTTCATTGCTTGGTGAATTCATTGCGAATCTGTCAGAGCAGACCTCCCAGATCGACAAATATCGCGTTTAGTTTCCACGAAGTGCATTAGAATGATGAAAGGTTTCGCTCGCATTGCATTGCATTGCAGTGCATTGGCAATGACTGGGCCTGGGTCTCTTCCTACACAAAGATGATGATTATGACTGACGAAGGAGTAGAAGGAACTAATCATTTTCCTTCCGCACTGTTTGCCAACCGCCAGTCATTTGCGTAAAATTATTGCTGATAAAATATTAATTAATTAATGGTAAAAAACAGCTGTGTATTCAATAATTATGAATGCAATTGACACCAAGACCTAGTGAGATACAGTTGTGCCTGCGCATGCGGTAAATTGCTTTTTTCATGATTAATTAGCAGTCGGCGGTCGGTGTTGTGTGGCGAAAAAATTAAATCTGCTTGTCTCATAATCAATCCATCATGTCGCAGCTGCCCAGATGTGTCTTGAGCCAAGCCAGCCAAGGCGGAGGTGAACTTTTACCAAAAATAATGTCCCCGTGTCCTGCATTGTGCGCGTTATTGTACAATATTTTATATCAGCCGACAGACAGTACGGGGTTTTTGAGTCGATAACGCGCGCATAATTAAGGCCATTAAAATGATAAATTTTATTTATACGCGTACGTGCCTTTCATCTCGGCCAGCTCTTTCTTCTGCGCGCGAATGTGTGAAGCAGGGACATTGTCCACGTGTATTTTGGGCAATTATTGCATTCGATTCCATTCGCTACGCTTGCGTCCTGCGTCTTGGCGTGTTTAAATAATATTTGCTCACGGAGCACAAAGCCGTCGCTGACAGCTTTGACACTGATGGCCGAGAAGATGAAGAAGAATCAGAGGGAGAAATCTCGTATTAATGGGTCATCCGCTATTAAAGTAATGCTTGTAGTTACATGAACTAATTTATTAGCATGTTTTCTGCGCTTGCACTTTCGTATACCGAGTGTTTGTCGATGTGACTTTTTCTGCCGAATTGTCGGCAATCTTCTTGAGTCAGGTGTAGGGCAGTGTATGTGATCTTCGCTGCTGATAAGGGACAAATGAATGTAATTTAATCCCATCAGACTTAAGCTGAAGTCAGGACAAGATCAGGTGAAGTCAAGAGAGAAAAAAACATGAAAATGAATCGAAGCTCAGGCGGTTCTTAATTAAACCGAACGATTTAAATGCCATTAATTGCTTGCGCATCCAAATAAACTTAAATACTTTTGATTTTAAGAAAAAGAAAGATTTGAAAGCAAACGTTTATTGTATCTTGTGTAGAATAAATAGTTTTATTTAAAAGACACGCGATTACGAAGATTAGACTGTGAAATTTCTACTTGTAATAAATTAGCCAGCGCTATTGTTGTTAGCGTCTATTGTTTGCAAATTTTTGCGCAAAAGTCAACGCGCAGTGTGAGTCCTGCCATCATTCAATCGGCGTGTGCATCAATCACCCGGCCGACGATATCGCACGATATCGCGCATTTCGCTCGCGCTCGCGCTCGGCCTGCAACTTGATACTTTGATATTTGAAGTTGAGCTTTTGAGCGTTGCTTGTCTGATGGCGGAATGAAGATCTCCCTCGATTGCCGGCCTGCAGCAGCATTAGCTGGCAATTGCAACTGCAAAGTGCGATGTAACACCTTTTGTTGCCTTTCAGGCTCGCGCATTGTGTGTATGGCATGTGACTAATGATCGCATGTGGCTTCTTCGCAATCACACTCGCGCCGAGCCAAAGGTTAGGTTATTAACCTAACACGGTGACATGTGCGCTTTTCCGAGCTTACATGCGTATTTCCCTCTCAGACTGTTGTTGTTACGTAAAGACAACGTAAGACAGTCTTGATTTGAAGCATGAAAGTGATGAAAAGCAAGTTGACTTAAGACTTAAGTCAACGAGAGCACGAGTAAAACGGGGAAAAGTCACACATTCAGCAATCAAATTGCGAATTACTCGCAGTGTACATATGTATGTACGTCGGGAAATCGAATGGCATTTCATTTGAAATTGACATTTCCGGCCATCAATCGCTTAGTTTCGCATTTCATTTGCAATCATTACTTGCCATACGTATATTTATCACCACTGCATGCAAAGTCAATCGGCAATCACCTATTGCGAATCGAAACTTTACGCGTTTTATCAGTTTTCTTTAAAAAAAAGACATTTCTACGTAAAACTAATAAAATCTTTGTTTGTTTCAGGACCCTAGGGACGAGGGTGGCAGAGAATTGAAGAAAATGTAAGTACAATTAAAAATGTAGTTTTTAAGTTAATTAATTAATTAATTAGTGAAAGGTAGATATAGATTTATCGCCTGTCTTATTGGTGAGTAATTAGAAAAATTGAGTGGAATTGATGAGAAGGTAGAACCGCTGTTTACAAATTATAATGATTGATTTAATGCACGTCAATAGCATATGGTAATCAGTTGAATTATAGAGTGATATTGATATTAATAACACATCCACATGTGTGTGCATTCGAATCCACCTATCTATCTATCTATTCATTGATTCGTCACGAGTGTAGTGCGGTGCGTCTAACGGGCCTCTTAACTAACTAACTGAATGCTAATCACCGCAGTGAGTAAATATTAATTATGCGCTTTTGCCACCGGCTAATTGCTATCATCGTAATCATCATATTAATGCCAATTGTAGCAACATCCCAGTCGTGTTATTAAATTACCATACGAGCGAGGAGACCACGTCTCAATATAATATCACATTGCATTCTTACCAATCATCAATTGCAATTTCAAGCGCAAGCGCAAGCGCCTCAGTCTATTAAATGATTTATTTCAGCAACGCGCACATTTTTCTGTGTTTTAATTACATATTGAGCGCAGATAATGGGCAAGGGAAAATCTTGTGTGTAAGTAAAGCACCAAAGTCTATGTATGCTCGACGGGGGTCTCGTAATTATAGTTTTAACAAGCATTCTGCAGCCTCAAGATGCTGCAATGACATGCACTTGCGTTCTGCGAATGTGAATGCGAATGCGTGGCGTGTTAAAGGTTAAGCTGGAAATCGGAATTTGAAGAATAAGAAACAATCGTCAGGTGTAAACGTACAGTGTACATAGTACATACGCTATTTTAAGTGCGGATAATTTCCGCCAGAAGTGGCGATGAAGAATTTTCCCCCGCGAGACTGGCGCTGGCCGCAGCGCGAATGGCGATATCAATAAATTTCTAACTACATTTCACGCATGTATAACGCGCGGACGGACGTCACATTGCGCACTTAATTACTTAATAATCGAGCGATTGCCGTTCCATTCCATCCCGATAGCGACTAATCAACAGGCGCTTTTTCAGTAGTGCGAGTACATACTTAAGTTCTCACGCGCGAATGGCTAATTGATTGAGATCTTGGTGAATAAAAATGCTCCTGTTCTTCATGGATAGACGATATCAGATTATCCGGCACTGTCTGCTTGCTTGCACTTGTGTATCAATTACAAGCACCCGTCTTGCTGGCAGACGCGATGCGGCCGACACGACGGGTACTCGAACGAACAGTGGTATTGCGTGTACATAAAGCTGATTGAATTGCCAATTCTTTCTCGTCCGACATCGTCCGCGCACTTTTTGTATGTATGTACGTCTTCACATTCGCCGAGACGTTTTGTTCTTGCATTTGCATACAGCATGCGGCTGCTGGGCTGCTGGGCTGCTGGAATTAATGGCATTATTCATTTCTTAAGCTGCGCTTTGGAGCTGAGCGAGCTTTCCGGGAGTTCATTTCGGTCGGTGGTAAATTTCAATGGGCTGAGATCCATGAGCCCAAGATTCAAGATCGAATTCAGCAAGCGATAATCGAATGCCAGGCTACCTGCAGTCAAGCAAGAAGCAAGAAGGATTGAATAAGATGTAATTTTTAATAAACAATAATTCATTCTTCTCGGGACTTAAATGTGTTGCAGATTGCAGTTCGCAAGTTATTAATTTTTTAATTTTTTTCGTCGTTTTAAATGTAAAGTTATGTATTGTGCAACAATAATTAACGCCTTTTTAGGGTGTTTTTATGTGGCAATGTAAAATTAACAGTGATAATGAGCAGTGATAAAATAAATTAGTGAATTTACTCGTCTACAGTACGTCTCACAATCAGATTATGTAGAAAGCAAATAAAGTTGCGCATACATTAGACGCGTAAGAATGTGCTGGTCGTGCAAGAAGAGACCACTGCAAGCAAGTTTCAGCACTTCTTCTTCAACAATTCTGAGTAAATTTATTATCCGGCATTGGACAAGTTTTTGAGAAACACACAACACTGACGATGTCGTCACATCCGCACAGCGAGCGTATTGCTGAATTTGTAAGTTCACACCTGCCGTTGCGCGAACCCTTAGTATACGTACTGCGAATTCGAATACGAATGGGAATATTCATTGCGCGAATCTCCAATCTGTTTGTAATCGACGACACGATCTAGATAAGCGAATTTTTTCGAATGCGGCGCGCATTTCCATATAAGTGCAGCGCTTGTTATACCATCCGATGCCAAACAATATTAAGCAAACGAATGCGAATCTCACTTATATTAGGCGTTGAGATTCACCGCACCGCACCTGAGATGCTGAGATGGTATGCGAGTCTTTCACGTATTCGCATTCAAAGTCGTCCTTGAGAAGCCATGAAAGTGCATGGAAATGCATCGCCATTTGGATTCATTATAAACTCACTATAAGTGAAGACAATTATACCGTGGAAGGAAGGAAAAATTACGATGCGAGTTGATATTAGATAAGCGAAGTATTTTTACGCAGGAATGAATTATTTCGAGACATTGCCACGTGTCAGCTTCAGTCAGCGGTGTAATTGAATAAACCGAAGGAAAGGAAGGAACGATCGAGCATCCAATCGAATGAGCAATGTGTCGATGACTCGGTAATTAGATCAATGCACTTCTTATCACACGCCACACTCACACTTCACGTGCATCTGCAGCTGGAGCGCGCGTCCTGACGGTTTATTCGCACTCGTCGCTAAATTATGGCATTCCTTGTATGCATATCGCTCATGCGCTTGAGCTTGCGCTGGGACGCCGTAATTAATTAATTTTCTTCATTCTGTTGCATTTCATTGCATTGGAACGCAAATGGAAATCAATACTCAGTGCAAGTAGGCTGCTGCTTTTGCCTTAAATTCCTAAATTGTTTCGAAACTCAGCTTCATTATCTATGTACGTGGTTGGTTTAAACTTTCTTCTGGTATAATAATATTATTGGTACACAAGAGAAATTTTTTTTTGCAAAGTTCAGATTTAGACCTGTAAATACATATTAAGTTTATGGGTCAAGACCAACTTTAAAGACGAATATCTCGCGTTCTATCGCGAATATTGGAAAACGGTTTTTAGTTTTGCAATCTACGTGGTCTGAACTTTCGTTTGGTATATAAATCATTGGAATACTAAAAAAAAATTTGTGTAATGTGAGGTTTGGCCAAATTTTATAAAAAATTCACAAATGTGCCAATATCTTTTGACAT
>NBZA01001576.1:0-13652 GCA_003054995.1 Aleochara bilineata
GCATAATTTGATATTGTTACGCAAACGCAGTGGATATCGAACGATATTTCAACACTGTATGACGTTCATAATGCATCTGCAATACAACACGTTTTATTGCACCAATTATTCTCGCCGTGAGCTCTCCATTCGTATTCGTATTCGCATTTCACTTGGCACATCGTTCAAGCGTTTGAAACCCGAATGAGCCGTTTTTGCCAAACGATAAACGGCAATGAATAAAGTTATCTTTACACCTGAACCGGTATGCTTGTCGAAGCGTACGAGACTGGCTGCGTTCGCTTTTTTCACGCATGCGCAATAATTATATTACGGATTCGAATACGAATGCGAAAATGTTTGCGTTCGCAGATTTTTCTGCATGCTTCTTGCACAAATGAGAGTAAATTGCAGTAATATACGGGGACATTTATGAAACCACTAACTGTCCTTTATATTTGCAATATTGGAGCAGCGCGAGCGCCAGAGGGTTGCATCTCTATAGCAATGCGATAACATTCACAATTAACGCCCAACAGCAGCGACCTCTATTCGCGATAGACAATATGCGACGCATTAGGCACTAATTTATTTATAAATAAGTGAATGCATTAATGGCCTTGCCTTTCCCTGCGCTTGCGCGTGCATTTCGGTTTACACGAGCTGCTGTTTCGATAAACAAACGCATATATTTTCTGGGGTCAAACACACAATGCGGATATGCATTGTCGGCGGGTGCGAAGAGGAAGCAGAACACTGCAGGCGCTTTGCTGGGTATACACAATTATAAACCGCACCTTGCTTTTTATGCCTTGCCATCGTCGGCGTTTACACTCTGCCTCTCGGTTGTGCTTTAAAAATTTACAACCGGGGGTTAACAGTGGCGCAATGTGTTTATTCATTGCAACATTGTTATTCAAATCGACACCGCCACACGAGAATACGCCATGATACTATGTAATATTTACCATATGTACATATATTTATTCAAAATATGTATGTTTTTGTTTAAAATGATACATACATATTTCTGCCCCTGAAATAATATGACATTTCACATGTATTTTGGGTTGCATACAGTATGATACATACCTTTTTTTGTCTTCTAATCTCATCTACTCGATGGAAATCGGGAATAATAAGGATAATTTTACATTCGCAAAGTCATTTCGATGGGAATGTCTCCCTGGAGGACTGTAACAAAGACTCTTAAGGATAACGCCGGGTCATCACCTTCACTAACTGGGTACTGGTCGTTGCGGATCGCAGATGCTTAAAAATGTAATGAAATATTAAAGCGTCGCGCGACATTAAATTCGCAATGCTTCGAAACTCCGCGCGGGCGCTGCGGCGTTATTTAATGTAAACGTAAACGTAAACTAGCTTTCGCTGTTCCGACACATGCTGTAACGGTAAATCGTGACTGAAATGCGTATCCCTCGGCGTCGTTTCCGCATTTTTATTCGCTTCCTTCCAAAAGGGAGACTTACGTGCGTTCCATTTCTTTCTTTGAATCTTTGAAGCCGATTCGGCTGAGTCTTCACTTTCGCAAATGACGTACAAGGACACAAATGGCACTCATTTATGGAACAAACTAGGCACGGATGGAGCGAGATAAGGGATGAAAAGTTGCAAGTAAATACTTAGTCTACGTCTAAGCGCAGTAGGTAGGAACTCTTTTGAAGAATGATCATAACCTGCAAACTTGCTCGCGCTGAATTTTTGTTGACATTCGAGCAGAGGGCGCTTTGCATGCTGGGAGCGGAAAGCATAAAGTTTTATTGATTTGAATGTGATTCTGCTGCGTTTGCGATTTGTATTGTGTTGTTACGGCGCGTAATGTGATAAGCTTTTGGATGGCAGCCAATTTCGAGTGTCATTAGTTAGCAGCAGCCGAGCACCTGAGCACCGACGCAAATGGCGCCTCGTTTAACTTATTTAATTATCTTCCGATTGAATTTTACAAATCTTCAAATTACGTTCTATTACCTACCAATTTCCCCAGGACGTAATATTTTTTTTCAATCACTTAACTTCTTCCTGCAAATTTTTCTTTTTTCTGGGCGTCTTAACGCGTTTGGAAGTCTCTTATTTAGGTTTTTTCGCCCCCAAAGTCGTCTTTCAATCTTGAGCGCTAATCTTGATTGAACTTCTTTTTCTCTGGCCCAAAGAGATCCACTTCACTTCAAGTTATTGGGCCAAGTGCTTCTCTTGCAGCTGCTTGGTGCTCGTGCTTTGTTTCTTATAGAGTATCGCCATCTCCACCCGACAATAGTCACGGAGAATGAGTATGAAGACGTAGTCGTTATCGATGTCGCACGTTTTTCCATGTAAGAAACGACGTCTTTGCCGTCGAGACTTCAATCTTGAGTGTTACTTATGTTGTGTGGCATACAAGAGTTAGATTAATGTTTAAAGTTTGGAAGTCAAGTTGCGCCATTAGCTGACGTAAAGGTCGTTGAGTTGTTATTTTGTACAGCCACTTTTTACAATACAAGGGAGAAAGTTCAAAGAGATGACTTGTTTTCGCCTTGGTTGGGCGTTATACACGCGTTAAAAGTTAATTTGTTAGCAAAGTACCTACTGTTGATGTCAATTTTAATTCATCATTTTCCTCTTAAATCATATTAAAATGTTTGATTAATGAAACGATTAGGTACTGACTTTGTTTTTGTGAAACATGATTAATCAAATAAGCAATGTAATCTTTTAATTTTTGTTATATATTTGAGGTTAGGAACGGTTTGGGGTGTTTGGCGGTGTACGACATTCTTCAACATTTTCCATCCGGACACGTACACGCCGACTCATAAATCATGGCGGTGCATGTATTCAAAAAAGCTTCAGCCTCCAGGCAAGCACGCATTAGCGTTTTAATCGGGGCTGTGTTTTCCACGGGCGCGAGACACAACATGGACAATGGCGAAACTGTCACAGCGCCCTCCATGCGTCACCGCAACACGTTCGATGGCGGTGCACTTCCGGCCACGTTACGTTGCGGTGCTTTGCATTGAGGAAATCATTTAACTTTAATGCACTCGTAGCTTACAATTTACGCCAAACGTACACTTGCAGGGCAAAGGAATGCCGGTAGAAAAGCTATTTGAAAAATTTATACGCCGCTTTGTTACACATATTCAATCATATGGAATGGCCAAGGAGAAATCGAAAATTTCCACCGAATTGGAATTCTATCCGGCATTGGCCGCCGCTTTGTGTGGGAACAACGTACTGGAAGACGAACGACCAGAAATCGAACAGAAAACGTTTCCCGTGCAATGCAATGGGCAGAACTATTTTATTCCTGTTAGTTAAACGGTTTGTAAATATTTGAACAAACGATTGCGATTGATTTATACCTACGTAGGTATTTACAGTACGATTGATTATTGAATTTGAAAATATGACTAATCTTCAAATGATATGATTGAGTGCATATGCATTGTCTGGATGGATGAAATCCACTTGAATATCAATTTGCAGTAATAATAGATGTTTTAACGCCATCTGCACGTTGAAATAAATACCAGCTATTGAATATGATTGAAGAATGACAGGTGTCATTGCCAAAATGTGTCTTGCAAATACAAGTCGCGTAATTGATGGTTGATTGGACAATGCGTTTAATTTTCCGGTAAGGATTGCCAATTAGCCGCTGGCATGATGAATCCCGAAGGGACACAACATGCCTTGCGACCGACCTGTGTGTAGTGTATGTACCACTAACTCTCGTTTGTCTTTGATCTTACAAATCGCATTTGCACAGTTGCAGTGATTAGCAAGCCGCTTACTATTAGTTGCGTTTCTTCGGGCGTTGAAGGTTGCAGTGCTTGGCAGTGTAACAAATTGCTTTTATCGATTCCATCGACGCATTATAATCGCCTGCTGCGGACGTAAGCTAACTATCAGTAAAAACGCGGAGTGTATGGAAAAACTTTCTTCTTCTTTGGCGCACGGCTGTCGACCAACTTTCCTCTGCCTGCAAACTTGCTGGGCACGCCACGCCACAAGCGCTGCAGACAAATTTATTATAAAACACGACTGGGATCATTTATCAAATATAATCGTTTTTACACTGCGTCGAACGCGCGCCATTCTGGTGAGCAAAAACACAAGAGTGTCCGCAACCAAGGGTGGTTATACAACCCACACGACACGACACGACGCCAGACGAGGCGACAATGCAGCATACTTCGCAAATAATTGTTGAAAACGTCAAGCCATCTACTTCTCCACTTCTTTCTCATTGTCGCACTGGCAGCCGCGCATTAGCGCTGCACGGATGAGTGACCTCATTCCATTACCCTCAACGCATGCATACGTGTTTTTGCGCATTCAATGCACAATAGATGGCGTCGTTTTAAGTGCACCATCCAAGGTTGTTTGTGTTTGTTTTGAATGCGAAATTAAATGAGGGAAAAGGGTGCTGTATTACCCTTGATGGTTTTCTTAGAATGGCAGAATTTGCATCTACGTCCGGCCGTATCTGCCACTTCCGCCAGCAGCACCAACAATGCTTTCAAACGCCGATAAGTATACCATTGTTATGGCAAACAATGCGAGGTCATATTGACAAATTTAGTCAACGCGAACGTCAGCTTTGAAAGCTCTTTGCTGTTTTCTATTTGTTTGATCCTCGCCAAGTGTTGTGAAAGGATTTTTCCTCTTTCATGTGCTCCAGGCAATAATTTTCAAAATAAAAATATTGTTAAGAATGCCAGAAACATTTGCAATTTGATGCGAGACTGACACTCCTTCTCCAGCTGCTTGCGCTTGCGTTTCTGGTTGTTGTTCTGCCAGCGATTCTTTCACTTGGCGGGTTCTTGCGTTAACGATTTTTTGCACGCGTACACTGAATAAATACGCGTGCCTGCTTCTTGCTCGTTTGAGCGCCAAGGGAGGCCAGGCTGTAATGTAATGAGTTGTGCAAGTAATCGGTTAGCCAAGTAGAATATTCGAGAAAATGAATAACCACTTTCCCATCTGGGAAATATCATGTGAGTGACATTATGTACATACGTACTTGTTTTTGCGTTCTGGTTCTGTTCCTTATAAATCTTAAAAATGATATCATTTATAGAATATTATAGAAAAGTGCGTAAACTTTGCTTGAATAACAAACGATGGCAGGTAATGCATGGATGGCGCTAACAAATACCCAACTGAAAAAAACCTTCAACATCTCTTCGATCTATCTATTATCGTGGCCGTGTTCCTGCTAAAAGGGGCTCAATAATGGGAAGGATTTCAGTCCCACATACGTTCGTTTGATATCAATCTCAGCGATCTTGGATTCCATTCAGCTTTCCACGATTTCGGAAAATCTAGAAAAGTTATACCTCACCTCTAACCTGCACTCACATATTACGCCTTTATCGTAAACGAACGAAAGGAGACTTGACGAAAATGCACAAGAGTAACCCCTAATTTAGTTTCACAGTATTTGAAAAGATGAAAGAAACAGGAATCTGTATTTTTTTAAGTAATGTTATTGCCATTCATATTACGTTCTTGGAAATGTTTTTGTCACAATGATTAACAATTTCTTTATTAACCATTTTTTTACGAATTCTTGTCTTTGCCAGGAAATGTAGGTACTATTCCATGATTAGTTTGCTTATTAGTCAGTTGGTTCATATTACATTCTTTGAAATGTTTTTGTCATCAGTTTCTATTAAATAATTGCTTGAATTGAAAAGTACAATGATTAACAATTTCTTTAATAACAAATTTTTAAGAATTCTCTTCTTTGCCAGGAAATGTAGCTACCTACTAAAGTTGGCTTATTATTCAGCTGGTTAACTTTTGTTAGTGGATATTTTTACAGCAGAAGGATAGAAAGGAGGAAATATCCTGAAGAAGTTGAAACTGCGCCAAAATTGTTTTGCATTGTACAGAGAAAGGAGGGAAGACGACGTGGCGGCAAATTGATATTCCGGGCATGTCGGCATTCTGCCGTTATCGGGTCATGTTCAGTTTTAAATTAGTCCCACTTTTAAAGGAGTTACCAGGCTCCGGCTTTGCATTCACCAGCAGGCGTCTAATAATTTCTGCGATTTCTTGCCCCTCGGAGTATTGCCGGAACCAATAAAAATCTACTTTATATTGTTACTGCGGCGCACTCACTCCTTCTTGCGCATGAAAATGTCCTTCTTGGCTGTCTTCAATTATGAAATAGAATTATCCACTTGCTGCGCCTTTCTAAATCGAATAAATCAGCCTTTTTGATTGGTATCCCAGGCATGCTCCTCGAATTCGACAACTGCATACTAAGCAGGAAAGTATCCTGCTATCCCGGAATTAATTAAATATCAAAGTATCAATATCCGGCTACGACGGAAATCAAAAACCAGCGTGTCTGCAGATGGAGATTTTATTAAATTAAACCTGGATTTGCAGAAAGTTTAAGGTGACCTCATTTATGCTATAAGGCAAAAACAAGAGATCATAAATCTTCATCAAGGTGCATGCAGGTAAGACGCAAAGAGTGCGTGACATTGCTGAAAGTACGTACAAAAAATTATGAACACTTTCTTAAATCCACCTCCTTTGGATTTGCTTCAGCGTTAACGCGAAGCCAAACAAAACAAGAAAAGTGCCCGGTTTTGTGTATATTTTTCCGGAATTATTTTTAATAAAAAAACAACCTTGCTTTTTGATGAAGGAACACACTTTAAGTAGGAAAACAACATCCACGGGAAACAAAAAGCGGAGCGAAATTAATCTCAATTGATCTCGCTGTTGTTTTGCCGGTTTATTAGCCATTCTGTCGCACGTCGACAGCGACCATTAATCACGTCAGACGCAAAATTTATATCATTATTCTGTCTTCAGAACTTGCTTCAACTTGCCAAAGAAACCTAACTGCTAAAAATATCAGTACCCGGGTAAAATTATCTTGTAAGAAGTTTCAACTACTTTATCAAATTCACCTTATAAAGAAACGAAACGTAAAAGAAAAAGAAAAGAGAAATAGCTAAGCAATTCCTTTTGGGCGCCGCCACTCGTTTGTGCAATCTATTGATTGAAATTACCTTTCCTATGGCGCCACAGCCAACTTTATCAACTTCTTCGAGTGCCTTTTACAACACAAAAACCGCTTCATACATACCTTTTATATATCATACTCGTGCTTCTGCTGTAGCAGATCCTTAGAAAGAATCCAGTAAGAAAAATGACATTTTTTCCTCTCCAAGACGTTTGTTAATTTGTGTTTGCGTTTCCGTAAATACACGATAAATGCATTGAAAGTCTTAAAGTTGTGAATAATTAATTGACTTTGGAACAAACGGCCGCCATTTGCAGTACTAGAGCGGAAGTGACGCTGGTAAACAAACACCGGTCTTGTCCGCCTAAAAGCGGACGATTAAATATTTAATAAACGATTATTAAATTAGACGCAGAAGAAGGTTGGATCAAAGACTGAAGGTCCGGACCAAGGGAAGCGAAATGAAATTGATGATAAGCAGTCATCAAGAGCAACATCTTGTAAGATTAATACACGATTTATTATTAATATTTAGCTTCATAAAAGCAATGATTTAGAGCAGCAACAGATTAAAAATGCAAAAAGAATGTCATAATGAAATACGAAACGGGTTAATGCAGGGGAGCAGGGGATACGACCGAGCGCAAAAAGTAAGAGTCCTTTTTATAAAGTATAATTAAAAATCCACTTCGCTCTGCTCTGCTCTGGTGCGCTGTGGCAGGCAAGTATGAACAGACGGTGCGCGACTCCCGCGTGGATTTGTTTCATTGTAGCGAAGCGTATTAAAAAGTGTGTTTTAAAAAGCTCCAGGAAGAAAAGAACACCGCCGCCAATGTGGGAGCGATCAAAGGGTTTTAATTAAGTTGCATTTTTTCTGAAAGTATGCATACGCTTATGCACGCGTATGGCTGATGAGCCTAACCTCAAAAATGTAGTCGCTACAGGAACATTTTAATTTTATATTTCCTAAGCGATCCTATGAAATATAAAATTAAAATGTGCGAACACCGGGTTGAACTTAATTATAAAATTATTGATTAAAGATTTTCCTCGAAGGAACGCGTTCCTAACAATGTTTACCCTGGAAATGAATGTTTGTAAAACTGTGAAAGTGTTACGATGATAAGGGAAAGCCGCCGCGCCAGTCGCACGCATATGTCGGCTGGCAGTGTTCAAACGAGTTTTTGACATAGTTTCGAACACTTGTCGGAAGCGAATCGACAAGACGAGGGAAGTTAATCAAAGGCGTGAATGAATCAAGGCACTTGCACCCTGAACCCAGGACAGTGCATTGCCCTGCGGCAAGAAAAAGAAACTTGCATTGCATTGCATTGACTCAAGAACAAGTTTATAATGGTTCCGGAAGTTTCCGTATAAAAGGCACCGCTTCATAATATAGTCGTAATTTATTTCCTATTTCCGGAATGCGTTCCGGCGTTGTGTTTCCGCTTGTATTGTCGGCAGGCATAGTTTAAGCGCCGTTTCCGGCTGAATTAGTTCGCGGCTGCGTCATGTTGGTTATTAAAATGATTTATAATCATGAAGGCTTTACCTTCGGACGTCGGCTTTGATGCAAATTGGAAGAAAATCGCAACATTGGCGTTTCCAAAGGGTTCCTAATAGAATTTCGTGTTGGCTTAAAAGGTCATTACCTGACTGACAATCCGGCGTTTAATTTATTTTCGCCCAAATCTAGTGCTCAGCGCTGACAACACTCCTCGGTGGGTTTACAAGCGGCGTGCCTGCAGGATCAGCCGAAATCCTGTCTAACCTTTGACACAAAATACTAAGAAGGAATTCTCATAAACTTCTCTCAACTATTGCATTATCCTTCAGGATTATATTGCGGTAAAAAAGGGAGAGAAACACGCTACGCTGCGCGCTGTCTGAATACGAATTTGAAGGTAAGTGTGAAAAATGTACCTACGGAAGGTGACAAATGGCGAATTGCACGTGCAAGACACGCAACTCAAGACAACGTGCCACATTTATTGCGCAATTTTTTACACAATAACTTTGACTTCCAACCAGACTACGTTCCTACTTGATGTTTTCTACTGATGTTCAGAACGTAATGAATATAAATTCATGCGTGTGAATTTATCTGATAGTTGATTGACAACATGACGGACATTTCACTTTCGTCAAATATAACGTAATGTGATTGACGTATTGCAGGAATAGTCAATCCGGTAGTTGAAATCAGCCCACTGATATTCAAATAAAAAGCGAGCCTTTAATTAAGCGGAATTGTTCGTTTAATTGGTAACAGGAACCTAACCTCAAATAGATGAATAGCATTGATTGTATTTTATTCGATGTATGGCGTCGCACTCTTCATTTGAGCCTTCGTTTGAGTAAAATCCACGCAAAAAGTAAGCATGTTCCTAACATCTTACTAAAACAGAATAGCATGCACCACTGGAGGGCGGCGCTGCACTCGCAACAAAATTACGCCGAAAGATTTACGAACGCGTTCCTGTATGCAGTCAACGCGCTTGCCGCCGTAGTGTGTGTCATAAATTACTCGAAATTTAGTGAAACGTGACACGAGCACCTTCGACACCCCGGCTACCTCATTAACTTGTTTATTAAACTCAACTTTGCAAGAGACTTTCGTGCGCGTTGCAACCGCTTGTGATCTCTTATTGTTACTCTTTGATAAATCTACTTGCATCAGTTGCGTTAATTAACCTTCGTTGCAGATTTGATTTCCAACGCTTACGTTCTACGTTATCGAGAATTTCATAAACCCTTTCGTGTTGAGAAATTCATGATAGGCAACCCATATTACACCACTACGGATTAAACTAAGTGGACGTAAATTAATATTAGTTTGAACTTTATAAACTAACGTTCTCGAAAGTTCACTGGAAAATTGTGGCTTGCAAACTGATCGGTTCTGGAATATTTTGAGCATTTAAAAACTGTTTTTGCGATTCAAGCGTGTGGTGAGGAGTAGTTGACAGAGCAATGTTAAAGTTGAAGCCTTGAATTATATAATATTCAGCGTTGTAGCGCAAACTCAGTGTAATGACTAATTCGTCCACTGTTAATTGCACCATCGCTGGGCTCGTCTCTAAGTTTACAGAACGGACGCATGACAGGAGTCTTGCGGTGGTGTCAGGCGCGTCCACAATATCCTTCATGCATCCAGCGCATTACGATGTCATTGAAATTATGCAGGGCTCTTTCAACGGTTGCGTTTCTGTTCATACTCTTATCGAATTATTGCATATTGCATTAGTGAATCAACATTTGACAAATCTATCATTTGCTATCACATTACAGCAAAAGGTACACACATCTACGACCATTGATTGGTGCAGACAGTTTGGCAGACACTTCATAAACGACATTTCAGCAAATAAAATGTATAATTATACTTATATTTGATTTTTGCTTCAATGATAAATAATGATTTGCTATATAGGTAATATTAGTAACGACATTTCAGCAATGTTATGCCAGAAATTAGACATTTCAGCAACAACATTTCAGCAAATCAATGTATAACTATAGTTATATCTGATTTTTGCTACAATGACAAATAACGATTTTCTGATAATTCAACGACATTTCAGCAAATGAAATGTATACCTATAGTTTTATTTGTTTTTGCTACACTGACAAAGAATGATTTCCTAGATAATATGTACTAGTAACGACATTTCAGCAATGCCCTGTCGGAAATCAGACATTTCAGCAAATAAAATGTATAGCTAAATATATCTAATACTTTTATTTGTTTTTGCTATAATGACAAATATTGATTTGCTAGTAACGACATATCAGCAATGTCATTTCATATAGGTTAACCTTTTTAGCTGAAATGTCCATACGAATCAAATACCATTCAATCAAACATAACTATAAAAGTCAATACAAGAATCAAATAGAACATTTCATTATATGATGGTTTCTTGGAAATGTTTAAGGAAGCTCTGTGCTGTAAAAATAAATTGCGACGGAATTTCAAACACAGAGGTAATGAAAAATCCATGTATTAGCCAACGAGTGGTTCTTCGGAAGAAGAAATTTATTTGTTTATCCGTTGCGGCACTTGCCATCGCTTCAGGGGGTTGCTGATTGCCATCTGGCATTGACAGGCAGACAGGGTGTGAAAATGTGCATATTTAAAAGCTTCCTCTTCGTCATAATTCATAACAACACCCTAATGGACACAAAGACGCGCAAGCGGCGACAGTTAATGTCACTGTTCATACTCCGAAAACAAGAACTACGAACTTGTTTAATTATGGAAGTTGAAAGTTGTTGCGCTCGCACCTGAGCGACTTACTCACACCTCACTCACTCACTAATAATGTAACATTTTCTGCATTCCATGCAATTAACCGACTAACAACAATGACATGTGTGTGTTTGCTTTTGACAGAGCCCTGCAAACAGACGTACTGCGCTTGGGGGGCACAGTGCATTGTGGGGCCGGACGGGCGCGCTTTGTGCCAGTGTCCGACGCAATGCCGGCCGCGCCACGACCCCGTCTGCGGCAGCGACAACCGCACGTATGCCAGCGCCTGCGAGATGCGTGTCGTCTCCTGTCGAGCCAAGCACAACACAAAAATCCTTTATCCTGGCGAGTGCAAGCGAGGTAATCTTTCCTATCTATCTATTCTTCATGCGCTTGCGCACAAAACTTTACTTCGGATATTAGAATAGTTGTAGACGCGCTTCGACTTGTACGCGATATTATCATAAACACTTTGCAAGATTCAATTTTAATATAAACTTTGAATTGGATTTCAGCAAGTTTGAGTAAACTTTGAGTGGCATAAGACATAATTTCACGCATGGCTGAACTTTGCACTGCATTTTACACCAATTTACTTTAAATAGTTGCGTACAATGCAATATGTGCATCGATAATACCAAGCGCGTTGCGTCGGGTGCCTTTGGGCAAGGGCCAGGAACGCCACCTATCATTTCCACATCATATACGTGTGCTATTTACGATCACTATCAGCAGCTGGAAATTGCATTTCGCACAACACACACGCACCAAATTTACAGCAGGCGCGAGCGAAATACTCCACACCATTGTCAAACTTCAATTCGCAGTTTTGAATTAACTGTGCGCACAACAAGGGGCTTTTTTATCACATGAAATTTATGTGACATTTGTAAGATTTCCATGCATAGAATTTGGGAATTCGCAAAAAAAATAAAGCCAGTTGGCGGTTTCCTCGATTTTTACCAGTGAATACCTTCATTGCGAGGGAGATAAAAAGAAAGATTGATAAAATTGAAAGCTTTCAGTCGACGCGTAACAATGTCGCTCATTAATATCATTGGCATTGGTATGCAACTGCACGAACACCAGACGACACACACACTGAGGAATGATAGTCGTGAATTATGATTGCGACTCACTTCCGCTTGGTTTCGTGTGCAATTTTTCTTTTTTCTCATCTTCTCCGTCGGACATGCAGTGCGTTATCCTCCTCCAAGGAGCAGTCGCGCCTTTATCGCGGCGTAAATTGCTTGCGATTCTGCACGCCGGTCACGTGACGATGCGTCTTGGAGCCGCTAGCTGCATGGAAGTACATATCTTATTTATTTTATTATTCCTTCGGGAACATGCTTGCGATCTTATTTGCTTCATCACCCATTGCATTCGGATAGCTATATCTATCCATTAATAAGCAGCAACAAGAACAATCTCCGTAAAATAGGTTATGTCACGAGCAATCAGAGACTAAACCATATTATTTATTTAATTTTTTCTACGAGATGCAAATCTAAATAATAATCATCATTATCATCAAGCACAATCGGCGCAGATCGGTGTATGTATAAAATTAAAATAAATGCGCTGGCGTTTGCGCTTGCGCTGACAATCATTAAAATGCGAAATAAGAGAAATTAAAAGCACCCCAAACGAAATCCCGGCAATACATGGGGATCTATTGTAAATGCACACTTTGTATGCAATAGCAGCCCCGTTCTGCGGCGTGCGAGAATTCAGAATCCAGAATCAAGCAGCAGCCGGAGCAAGAGAAGGACGACCGACGGCAGCTGGGGACGTGATACCTCAGACAGAAAAAAGACGGGGACAGAACGAGGGCGAGCGGTGTTACGTGCATTTTAAAACAATTTCGAGAGCTGGGAAATTAGAAACGCTGCCGGTGACGTATGGACGACGTGCTGCACATTGTAACGCCAAGGCTATTGTTAGTCCGGTGACATTTACAAACCGCCAGCACTAGTACACACACACGCCGCTGGCGGCACCACAATAGCCAATGCCCAGCTATTGTGTTGATTTTGTTGCCCGAATAAGAAAAACGAACAATAGGAGCAACACAACAGTGTATAACAACGTAGTATGTACGGTCGCGTTGCCAGGTTAGGAGGAGGGTAATAAAACGTTGCAGGATTTACGGCGGAGTTCAGTTTGAATACGCAATATTTAAGACGAGTGATTGCGTCCTATTTGTAAGTTGTAAGTTGGAGCAGCCAGCAATCCTGCAAGATTAAGTCTCCCGGCATTTACATTCAGTCATTGCAAAGCTGAAGTTGAAGCTGGCGAGCACCCTAAAAGTTAATTTCGGGAGTTGAGTCGAGACGCTGCCAACTTCTTGACGTCTCAGCAGTCAAGCCGACTCCCATTCAAATGGAACATGAAATATAAGCAAGCGCTTCAGTGTCGAGTGCCGTGATTACG
>NBZA01001577.1:8787-20416 GCA_003054995.1 Aleochara bilineata
TGGCTGGAGCTGAGGCTAATTTATTGAAAAAATATAATTTCTGATACACAAAGCCATAGCCCGCCCGATGCCCGATGATGGATGGGATTAGGCGACGCGACGCGACGTCAGATTGAGTAATTAATGAATGAGCTCACATTCTTGTTTGTTCTCCGTGTTGCAGTGCAGTGTCGTGCCCAACAGCAGGTGACTTTCGACCTTTCAAGGACACACTTCTTTTTCCGGCTTCAACCACCGAGAGGATAGAGTGACACATGCTTGCCAGGACACGTAATGAGTTCTCAAGGTAAGTCCTAAGCATTGTGCAATGCAATCTCAACTTAAGTTCAGTTCACTTCACTTCGGTTGAGTTAAGTTCGCGCTCGAGTTAGCGTACACTTTTAATTGAACGGCCGTGATATGCGGAACTCGTTAAACTATCGAAAACTATAAATTGCCTCGTCGTGGCCGAAATTGGAGCACGAGCTCGGGTGGCTCGTAAATTGAGTGAGTGCGCTTGAATTTGCCGCCCCCCATGCCATGCCATGCCATGTTCCCTTCACTTCCATCCGGACGAAAGCGAAATAGTTGGCTTAGTTATCGCCATCGCCATTCACTTTTTTTCGGAGGCAGCTGTGGCGGCGGCGGCCGCGGCGCGAAGCGAAGAAAAAATGTGAATGTGAATGTGAATGTTAAAGTGCGGAAAGAAGGTCCCGAACAGGAAATGCCGGCGAATCATTTATTATCCAACCCTTATGGATAGATCTACGCTCGCCCATCACTCGATGTCCGTGCACTCGCCGTCTAATCTAATAAAAAATGAACCTCAAGCTGAAGGAAGCTATAGCCATTCAGCCACGTAAAACGCAATTGCGCGCCTCGATTTCGCATAAATTTGTGCGCCCCTCGAATTAATTGTTCGATAAATCAACACAATCTCCTAAAAAGTTAAGTTCAGTGAAAGCTAAACCGGGTCTAATTGTCCAAAATCATGCCTCGGCAATGAATGAATAAAGGCGAATTGAATTGAATAATAGCCGATGAACAATTACGAATCGAGTTACTGACTTTCGTTTGCTTGCTTGCTTGCTTGCTGGCGATCGATTTGTTGTGATTGCCTGGCGTGCGTTTCCGATTATCCTGCCGGCGACTGCCAACTTTCGCTTTGTCCTTGCTGTTATTGTTCGCACTCGAACGGGACGGGACGGGACGCTTCTGCACGTGCAGCTGAATTAATAGTCGGTGTATTCTCCACCCACGTGAATAAATCAAAGGACAACAAAGAAAGACAACCAACCGAAATGCAAAGTAAAGTGCGAGGACAAAAATACGCAGCGCACCTGACGCTCTTTCTGCTCTAATATGTTTTCTGTACGTCTCTTTGTTTAAGTTGCACAACCAACGCCAAGCACATACCTACATATACCTAGTAATCTATAGACTTTTCCGCGATATTTCTGCACGTCTAGCTTGCCCGCTCCCCTTTCTTTCTCCTTCGTTATTATTTAGAGTTCTTCATCTTGCTTTTTGCCGCTTGCCTGCTTGCGTGCTTGCGTTATCATAATTCAAGTCGTTTCTTTCCTGCATTTCTCCATATAAAGAGTGTATCTAGAAACTGTAAGAAAACATTCACATAGTGGGTTGTTCATTGTTCGACGGGGTCTTTCTTAGTGAAGAAATTTTCTGGAACCAGTGCTTCCTTATGCCGAGTCGGAGTCGGCGTCGCTTTTGCAATGCTCGTAACTTTATGTCTTTCATATTTCTTCATTTGTGCACGAGCCTAGAGCCCAGGGCTGAAAGGCACACCTAAGACATTCGCATTCTCATTCGCATTCTTTGATTTCCTCGCTCATTCCTCTTATCAGCTTGCCAGCCCTCCGGATTCATTAGGCAACACACCAATCGCAATTAATAAGAGGATTGTATTTGTTCGCGGGCTAATCCACAAAATTTATGGTTTATCACAATAAAACAAAAGAAAAGCCAACAAAGCAAAAGCATTTGATTTTCATAACGAAACTATAGGTACAACTAAAAGCAACCGAAACTGAAAATTGCAATGGGAATCCCAATGGGGCAGCGAATATCTTCAGTATCTTTAGTGGCAAATCTAAAAGTCCATTATCAGACATAACCCACAACGATGCGCACTCGCGCTGGCACATCATCAACTTTTACAGCGTTCATATTTTCTAGTTTGTTACACCTTTTTCTGCGCCATCTTCGGCTTGTGGCCGGCTTGCGGCCGAAGCACAGCACAGGTTCTTTACGTTTACGGCCAGCTATAATTATAACACTTTTGAAGGGTTGTTCAGCGCGCGAAATTACCTTTCGGCCGTTAGCTTGATAGGAAATTGTAATTGTGTTTAGACACATAGGTACACAACCATGTGACTTTGCCCACAAACATGTCTGATTTTTAATCATTCATTTCTTTTACGAGTATGCTTATTACGTGGATAAAAATTTAAAGTAATTTCCTTTATCTGCGGGTTGTTTGTTACTGCTGTCGCTCGGCGCTCGTATTAGGTACTGGTAACAAAGAGGAAAATGCAGCGAAACAGAATGAAAAACTACGGTATCTGTCAAGCTTTGTCGTCTTTGATATTCAAACATTTGTTGTTATCCAAAGCTGAAGAAGGCAGAAAGAAAGTTGAAGAAGTCGAGTAGTTTTTCATTCGGCGTTCCTCTTCTTCTTCTTCTGGTTCTTCAATACCACTCCAAGCTCTAGCTCCTTTTGACAATGCGCACACATTTGCGTTGAAGATGCGCTATGAGCGTCCCGACGACCACGATCTCAAGCCAAGCCAAGGCAATCCAATCCACAATCAGAGCGCCATTCAAACTCAACAGTCGGCGAGGCGAGCGACTGCAAAACGACACAACAAATCGCAAACCAAGATGTCAAATGCACACAACCTCCCATCCCATCCCATCGCATCCCAAGTCAAGTCAAGTCAAGCCAGACTAAGAATAAGCTGTGTGTTTATACGTAACATCCAACAACAACAAACAAGAAAAATCACTCGTTGCATTGCGTGCCTGTGACCCAGAAACTGGCGAAGAAATAAAAGAAAAAAGGCAGGCAAAGAGGAAAAGTTCACTCCACTCGGCTCCTAATAAATATTGCAAAATTATAGGCACCGCGCCGCGCCCTTTACTGGTTAAACGGACGTAATCTGGTGATAAACAAATAAACACAGGCTAGGCCTGTTTAGGCCCAGAAATAAAGAAAAGAAAGGCCAAATTGAAAAAAAAGCCAGCGAAAAAGAAAAATTATTTCACCAAGCAGGAAGATTTTGCATGAGGCAGATTGTGGGTCGCGTGACACGAGCTAATAAGAAACCTTGGCAAGCGCGCAAATTATAAATATTAACACACATCGCCCTCGGCTCGGCATGGCTAGGTGGGGCCGGGAAGCAATCCGAGCTGATTTCCCTGATATTTCGTGATTTCTACTTAACAAGCACGATTTTTCAATTAAATCACGTGAATTTCTTATATTTCCGGCAACGCAATGCGCGTCAGCCTCGTGCAGATAATAAATCCGTAAACACGTGTAATACGTTTGTGTAATTAATCGTCGGATTAGCCACGTTCATGCGCCCTCCAGCCTCAGCCTCAGCCTCAGTTTCAGCTTCAGCTTTGGAGTTTCATTTATTTCTCAAAATGTATTAATTCGTTGCGAATGTAACGTAATGTAATGTATCGCTGTTGTTGCCAGCCTTCGCTCTCATTACGTAATTTACATAGGGATTATCTTTCATCGGATTATCAAAAAAAAAGTATACCTATATGTATGTATAATGACATATTACCCAAATTGGACTCGAAATTCAAATTAAATTCGTACACATGTAGCGAATAAATCCCCGGAAACGTAGAGAAAAAATAGCTATGAGATACTATTGTATAATAAAATCAAGCGGCGCGGCGTAAACAAATTTAAATTCTTGGTAAAAACGTTTGAATTTATAAAATAAATACTGACTCGAGTTCTGCTCGGGTGGCGGCAAAGTATTCATTGCTTTGAAACAATTACACCGTACACCGTACGCTGGCTACGTAACAACAGACCATACCGGAGACGGCAAAAAACGCTGCGGATATCAGGATATCAAAATAAAGGCACCTGAAAGCAGAGCAAAGCAAAGCAAACCATGGAATAAGCGAGAGAGTGGATGTAATAAAAGTTTGTTGAATTATCACTGTTAGGGATGCGAGCGAGCTTGCAGGATAAATTCAGCAAAGGACAATAATGAATGCCTAGTTAGTACTCGAATGCGCATTGTTCCCGGGTGAGGAACGAATATGAAATTATCCGTTCGAAAGGACAATGAACGACGCACGATGGCGATGATATTCGGGCAGGCAGGCAATATGAATTTATTTAAAGTGCGGTCGCCCAGCCGGGAAATGGAGCAGCAATTTAATTATTTTATAATTCGCTTGATTTAATCGGCAATGTACGTAGGTACCACGCATTGCTGATGTGATATTGGCTGGGTTGGGCTTGTTCAAGACACAGGGTAGGTAGTCTAACATGACATTTCATTGTATATTTACTTGATAAAAGTGAATGGAAAAGCACACTTTTTCATTGCTAATTTAATTCATCGCGCTAGAATATAACTAGAATATGACGGGAAATGCAATCTGCATCTGGAAAATGCAATGCAGTACTACGGGCGTGCAATCGACGTAAATTGAATTTGATTGAATTGCATTATACGAAATGCAATTTTCATAGCAATAACGAAATAATATCATCCATCCATCGAGTGCCCGTATCACACGCATTGAGACTGAAACTCAACTCAACTGAACAGAACAGAACTGATGATGATGATGGCGATGATCAACCTTCATCATGAATTTCTGCATTCAAGCGAAAGCCACGCAGAAATTACCAAATAGATTGCCAATCAATACTCGTCCATAAATGAAAACGCAGTGTCTTTTAATAGATGGCCATTTAGTGGCACTGCCACGGAGGAATTAAGAGGGCGAATCGTTTAATAACTAATTGAATAATGATACATCATCTTCAACTATAACACAATGCCGCGGCGACGGCGACGACGGTGACGCTATCTGCCTATCAAACCTGACTGCTACGGGTATGAGTATATCGCATGCACAATATTGTCAACATGCATTAACGCTATACCATTAATGCATTATTGATGCCTTCCAATATTCTAAATTATGCATTCAGCCTGCCTGCCCGGTACGAGTGCTTCGTCCGTCATTTACTCGATAAATATTATCATTTGCATTCACACCTAATTTAGCCTGGGAATATGAATGGAATATGAAATCATTTTTCCCTTCCTTCTTTCGCTGTGCTTCCTCATTAATAGACTTTTATTCTATTTACTGTTCTCATAACCGAAGCGATCCGAGGCACAAGGTACATAATAGAAAAATTCTATTTGTCTTCGCATTGTGTGGGGTAATTCAGTAATTCAGGCAACGATATGATAACGCAATAACGCAAATGACCGCTGGCAATGACTGCGAATTGAATGCAAAGGTATCCTGGGTAGTTTTCTTTCCTCCTGCAGCGCAGGGCGGAAATGAACACCGATTAGTTTTTATGCGTGCGCTCGCGGAATCGCATTACGATTATTGTGATTACACACTCGTTCCCTCATTCTCCACCTGGATTACACAGATTATGTTCTCTATATTGTTATCTCCGATATGATATGATACGAAATGAGATCTTGCTGTTACTTACTAAATAAAATCCTAAGTATGTATGTAAAGTGTCTGAAGTGTTTGCAAAGTATAGTAAATTAAATGCAAATCAGGTGAATTTAATGCCAATGCAGAAATTAATTCGAGTGCTGATTAAAAAATCTGCATATAAACTGGTCTTCGCCCTCGGAATCATCATATGAAGCAACATCCAACAGCCAACATCCAGGCCTGGGTGTAGTAACAACACATTAAGCGACGTTACGGTCGTGCCGAAATGAAACTGGATGGAAACTAGCGCCTGGTTTACGAGCGTCTTGGGGACGCAGTTAATTTCGCCCCAGCCCAGCCAGCTAAGACAACTACGAGCATAGTGCCTTGCGAGCATAGTGCTCGTAGAGAGAAAATTTTGATTCTAGGGACACAAAAGGTAAATATTGAAGTATGGAGCATCCATCGACTTCACTTCACTTCACTTCACTTCGCATCACATCGTCATTTTATTGCAACAGCAGTGGAGGAGGGTTTCATTCGCGGAAAACTTCACATTGCCTGCACTCGCTTCTGGCCGGAAGCTTGCTTGCTTGCTTGCTCTTTGCATAAATTACTTATTTGTATGCATATGAAAATTCGTCACTTTAAATTAATTAATATGCAAATCACCGCCACCAGCAACCGAACCGCCACCATCACCATCACCATCAAGCGTCTTCACCGCCACTGCCGTTGCCGCCGCCATCATCAAGTATTCAATTTGTTTTGCACGCTGATTTCACATCTTGGAGTCGACTCTTCGTTCGACTCCAACCCATCCATCGGATGGATGGATGCATTCGGATGAAATGAATGTTTCGCCGAGTGGAATGAAAAATAAATGAGAGTTTTTGCATAAATTACCGGTCCCTCTCGAACTGCAAACACTTCATCTCATCTCATCTCATCCACTTCTTAATTGATTAAAAAACCCATTGGAATAATTTCGTCTTGCCAGTAAAAGAAGAAGAAGAAGACGAAGAAGAACAAGTGATATTCATAAAGTTTTGACTGTTAAAGCGAAAAAGTCAATCGGAATTAAACGCGAATGTATAAACAAATGACGGCGCGGCACGGCGGCTGGATGTGAGATGCATTATGAGACTTATTATGAAAAGCCTGGCGATGCCTCGAGGCCCCAAAAACGAACGCCAACGCAAAGACGAAAACGAAGGCGAACTCCATTAAGAAGGTTAATGTTACAAATATTCCTCAGGCTTATAATTGAAACGGCACAATGTAATGCCTCCAGTTCACTTCTTTTATTCACGCGCCAAGCGAAAAAGAATAGAAAGGAAGAGAAAAGACGCCGCGCCGATGGCACGCATGAATGGTCGCCAATGAATGGGGAAGCGAGGGCGAAATTTTCCGGAAGACGATGCTCTTCCATCTTCTTCAAATCAAACGCGAATAACACGGCGCATAACCTCGTGGAAAACGCCTAAAACAGCTCATTTCTCGAATGGATTTTCGGCGAACTCTCAGTACAATCCCAGAAGAAAGAACTTAATTTGATAAATCGCCAACTCATATACAAGAAAATCATTTATTTCGTTCCTTGCTTGGTTCGTTCCCTCATTCCTTCGTCCATTATTTATGAATACAAGTCGCACAAAGTCAACGGCTTGGCTTGAATCGTCCTTGAAATTAGTTTAAAAGTCAGATTAAAAATGTAGAATATTTTGTAAAACTACAAGTCGTTGTAGGATAGTCTAGTCTAGTATGTTTGCGATCAGCGTCAAGTATGTAAGCACACATAGTGGTTTATTTAAAGGGGGCATCATTCCTATACCACCAGGAGCCCCCCAAGCCTATCTAACTACTGGTGCGAGTAGTGGAGACACACAACCGCCCCTCCTTGCGTTTGCGCCTGGGCCTGAGCCTCTGCTCGATTTTAAAGCTAGAGTAATTAATCAAACATTAATCACGTGAAATGAGCTTGCATGCTCCACTGGCGACGCGACGCCGACGTTACGTAGCTGCTGGCTGGCTGGCTCTGGCTGTGTACACTAAGCGCGCAAATTAAACACGTTTTAACAGCGTGTGCTGTAGTTTCTTCAACGTAACGACGACAAGGCGCCGCTTAAAATACTTGAAACTTCATTTGAAATATTCAGCGACATTCTTATACCCACACCCTGCTCCCCGAAACTGGAGCACAGCGGAAGAATCGAATGGAGCCGAGCAAAGGGGGAAATTTAAAAAATTAATTAGTGCATGAAAAATTAATTTGATTTTTTCTACTTGAAGCCTCGGTAGGAGGTTTTAATGTGCGTGACTCGTAGAAGAATGGTTCGCGTCAAGGAACACCCATCACGACCCAGACCAGAAGCAGCTGTTAGACTATTAGTCTGCTAGAAGTCAGGTGAATCAAAAGTTGCAGCCAAAACAATCAAAAACGGACGAACGGGGGGGTTGGTTCAGTCATTAGAAGAAATAGATACCCAGTGTGTGGCAGTGCCTCATTAAAAAACATAAATTTTCGGCTATAATTAGAAAAATAATTAAGAAACGTAACATTTTCTAAGTAATTTTTATGTTTTTGTGCATTTTTTATCCTGACGGTGTATTTTTCCCTGGTTGTTGGCTGTGCGGGCCCCAAATGTGAACTCCCACGCTAACCTTTCGTACACTGCGCGATTTGTCTAAATCTGACAGCTTAAAAGCATCATCCCTTGGGATGAACGGGGGTGAAGAGAAGTGTGGAGTGTAAGCGAGACGCGGATCGCGCATTGAAATAAAGCGACGCCCGCATTAAACGAAAACAATTCGGAAAGTTCGCATTGGATTTTTAACTTGCGTGTTCGTCTCATTTACATATTTATAAACATTTCTCAACGGCGGCAGGGGCAGGGGCAGCGGTGTGTGCCGTGAACGAGTCGAAATGTATAATAAATTGGGGCTTTGGTAATGGAATGAAATATTCGTCCTAATGTCCACGCACTTTCTCGGACGACCCACCCGACCCTATGCGGATCGCACTCATAACTCGATAATAAAAAGCATAAAACAGATCTGCTCGTGATGGATTTTATCGATGGGCCGCATCATCACATTATCGCAACAACGATTGTGTCTCGGGGAAAAAACCGGCCGGCATACGCTGAATCCCAAAAATGGAAAAGGGGCCGAGACCCGCGTCTGACATAACCCATTAACTATGATGAATGACAAATTATAATATTACCCTGAGAGTGCCCCGAACGCAGAATTTTTTTCAACTCAATTCAATTCGCAAATAAGGGTGTTCTTGTATTTTTCTACAACTGGGTTGCAATCTAATTAAAACAAAAAACCAAACCAGTAAGACCGTGACAGTGACAGTGACAGGGGACAAAGGACATGGAACAAGAAACCCACAGAGAACCAATGCAGTCGCGAGACATGAGGCAGTCGCTTTGAAGATTGATTACGGCATTTTTATAATTAACGGCCAATTCATTTAACAAACCACATCTAGGACACGGTCCACAGTCCTTTCTCGTCCGGCAAAAAGCGCACCGCAATGAAAAATAAACCTTCAAGAAATTACAAAAAGCAAATATAAATAGGAAATAACGACGAGGCCTTATAAAAAATTAATGAGAAATTAACTTTTTGCCCGGCACATACTATGACCATTCCATTAACTCATCCTATCCTATCCTCCTACGTCAAACGCAGTTGTAACTGAAGAGCCGATGTTTGATTGCGCGTAATTTTGTTAGTTGAAGTACTCAGGCATAGTCGCAGTCGCAGTTCGAGCCCAAGCCCTAGCCTTAGTCCTGAGGGTAGTTCATTAACTTGAACCTTCACCTTCTCCAACCCCAAAGTTAAATTTGTTTATATAAACAGCGCAGCGAGTCAAACTAACCATCAATGGCATGTGCAGTCCGCGAAATCTTAGGAAATCTGCAATCGTGTATCGTTATTTGCCACCCATGCTCGTTAACTCCCACATGCTTTCAGCAAATACATAGCTGCAAATCAAATTTTCAATGAGGACTGACTGACTGACTACTGACAAGTACCTACAAGTAGAAGTATCTTCTTCAGTGTGTAATTACGTATGAAGTTGTACGTAGAAAAAGCACCTGAGTGCATGTGTTTCTTAAGAGCAAACAGCATAATAATGATAATCACGCTTTCACCAGTCGCAAGCAAAGGCAAAGAGTGAGTGAATTAATACGTAGGTGCGTTCAGACTTGGAGTTGGAGAGCTGGGAGCTTGTCCCCGAAAGCAATTTACAAGTCCTGGGGTCCTGCAGCTGTCATTCACTTGAAATGGGTTGGTCTGGTCTGGTCTGGTCTGATCTTAGTTCCCCGGAAGCGCTTGCCATGCATGCGTCCTGAAAGGAAAAGCGACAAAAACTGTACCGCGCTGCTCGGACGAGAAATCTAAAAAGTCACTTTCGTTTTTTCTCCACGTACTTGCTCCACGTTTAGGTTTAAAGTCAGTCAGTCAGTCAGTGCACTCAACAGAAAAGTATCAATGGACCTTGCCAATACGCTTTGATCCTTCTTTCTTGCTATCTTACACGCTTTCTGTTTAGTCCTGTTAGTGTCCTTCTGGCAGTTCTTTGACTCGCCCATTCATTGATTTTTCCCACTCGGGAACAGAAGAAAGACATAGACGTAGACATAGACATTGAGCATAAAACCCATTCGCTGATTGCGCGCCGCCAAACTTTTGGCCAAAGTTGTCGCATAATATTTTCCGGCCCGTGATGACGAATGCTAAATCATCACACATGCCAGCTGAACTCAACTCCCACACATATGATAATGATGATGGCGTATAAGTTGAGTGGTTGTTCTGACTCGGGTGGTGTGGTGTGACTGAGACTGCTATTGCCTCTGCGGCAGTTGCCGGCGGCGAAATTGAAATTCTTTCCGAACGCATTATTTTTATGACGTGCGATTTGTGCCGGCAGCGGGTGCGTTTATTAAGTGCGCCTTTCACTCCGGTGCAGTTCGGGAATGTATCTGGAAAATCTGGGAACTGGGAAACTCTACTGCGTCCGTGCACCCACACCGCACCCGAAAACAAATTGGATAATTTGTCTTTGTTCTTGCCTCCACACCTCCACGCGTTTGCTCAAACAATAAATAAATACCTGGACTCGACTATTGATTCGCACTCTGTACTGTTACATTTCTTAAGATAAATATTTCCCAGACGCAAGTCTTGAGTTGTTTTTCGTATAAAAGTAGAACCAAAACCATTAATATTAAATTTCAAGTTTAACCCCGCGTGATAGATTCGCCACTTAATGCTGCTTCTTGGTGTTGCACAGCGCGCAGCGTTAGGTTGGTTTCTTGTTCTTGTAGACGTTCGAGCATCAGCGCCGGCTAGAAATGGATGGTGAGAGCATCAAACACGATCGCAAATATCCACAAAGCGTTTTTCCGCGATAATCTATTACCCGCCGCAGCTCGCTGTTCGCAGATCGCAAGCGAGGCAAACATCTGGATGGCTGGATGGAGGTTTAACTGAATTTTATGTTTTTGTGCACTGCGCTGCCAAGCATAATGCAGGGCGCGGGCGTCGTGTAAACATACAAATTGTTTTCTCCTATGCGCCGACAAGCTGACTACACGCTCTACTCCATACCTTATACCCCATTCTCTTATTGAATTACCATGAGACTTATTATTGCGTCCTGAATTTTTCAAAACAGAGAAAGAATATGGAAAACGTCGTTCCACTGGCGACGACGACGGCGGTAGCGCGCCAGGAGCGTATCAAAATGTTTTCCTTACATTCTCATAACATGATTAGACTTTTTCTATTTTTCTCCAGCGCCAGCGCTCACGTTGCTCGGTGGCAAGTTTACCGACTTCAATATCAGCTCAATGTCTATACACTCGCTTTGCGCTTTCGCTGCGACTTTCTACTTTATTCTTCTATCCCTCGTGCAAGAAAAGAAAAGCCA
>NBZA01001577.1:40109-52485 GCA_003054995.1 Aleochara bilineata
TCAGTAAAGTCGTAAAATGCCATGCCAACGCGCAGCATTATAGAGAAACACAAAGGACTCGCCATGATAAATGCCTTAACAATATTATCACTCTAGTTGTGCGGCTTCGATTTTAAATGTACTCGTAGGTACAATTCCACTTTGCGCAATAGACTCTACAGTAGAGAGTATGATATATTGTAGTAGTAGATTGTTAGTAAATGTTCATCGTTTGGGTCTCGTGAATAGTGAATGAATTCGACTTAAAGTTGCAATTTGCTTTTTGCCCGCGAAGCGAGGACCGACTATTAGGCTGCATTATGGTGTGGCTGCGTCCAACTTTCCGTATTGTGCGCGTTTGTGAGGATTATAATATTAGTTTCCTTTTGAAAACCGCCAACGCATTGCGACACAGCATCTGTACATTTGCATTTTCCGTTCGGACTCCAGCGCTGGCGCTGCGTGGTGAGCTCTTTCCCTTTGTACGGCTTTAGCTTCTCATCTCCGCTTCCTACTCTACTTTCCATTCCATTTCTGACAAATGAATGCCGCCGAATGAAGGAAGAACAGAACAAGGCATGTGCGATCCGCGCTCATCCGAAAATTTCCGCAGGTAGCAGTGGCAACGCACTTGCTTGATCAATTGCGCAACTTTCAGTCGACTGCTTCAGTTCTAGTGCTTCATTATCATACGACTGTACCTACTACGAGTACAGCTGCATCCTTAGAGATGCAGAAGGACGCGACGCCGACACAGAAAGTCAATAGCGAATGGGAAAACTCATCTGAAGTGGGCACTAAACTTTCCTTCTGCCATCCAGCAAGCAAGCAAGCAAGGAGGCAAGTTTGCAGTAAGAAGGAGGCAAGTGCCAGATCGGATCGTTTCTTTTACTTCCGTTCTCTTTCTTCCTCCTTTTTGGTAGTTTGGGGAAATCTGCAAGAGCAGAGGAGAGCAAAGCATGGCATAGCTGACGGGATGCCGATCTTAATGAAGCACATAGTTCGTTCGTTTGTTCGTTTCTTCGGCTCATGTGCGCTTCTTTATAACAACATTTGTGCGGGACTTGTGGGTGGCCAGGGAGCGATTCGCAGACTTCGGCGCGCACCATAAACCCGCCACTATTCGTCTACCTTTACGCCACACCGCCGACCGCAATTATAGCCTTAACGATTTACACCAGTGCTGTCCAAAATGCATAGTTCTATCACTTTTTGCTACTTTTTCTCAAAGACGCATTATGCATTTATTGTATTGCGCGCAAGAAGTGTAATAAATCGACACGCGCGCGCTGCATGAAATGTCCGCAAGTACATCAAGTGAACTGAACTTCCCCTAGTCTTAGAAGTACCTCGAGATATAGCCACCCCTTATTGCGTTTCGAGCGGCCAAAAGAAAAGTTCTTGTCTTAAGGAAAGTTCTTCGCCCTCGCCGCATGCTGCCAAGATGGGCAAGCGCTAGCGGAAGTGCAGGCCGCATGATTTTTATTACGTTCTGCCTGATTTTCCCTGATTTTCCGGATAGTTTTACCTTGGTGGTGCGGTGCGCAGGATTAATGATAAATTGCATGCCGGCAAATGAGGCGAAGGGTGTGCCCCGAAATTCAACTTCATTTAATATACTTATTGGAAACCCAAGCCAAGGCAGGCCAAGCCGCTATGTTGCTACCACCACCGCCACCCGATAATAATGCAAAGCACCTTCGATAGTAAATCACGGCTGAAGGCACCAAACCAAACCGAACCGAACCAAGCCTGTTTTTAATAATTCCTTCGTTTTTCTAACGGAATGACAACCTGCCATCGTTACGTGATGCACGTTACGTTATGGGATCGCCGCAAATAAGTAAGTGGTGCTTCACATGAAACCTTCCAATTACCCAGCACAAAGTTATTGATAGTTGCTTGCTTGTTGGTGGATTTTTTAATGGAATCCTCCGGAAATTATTTCGAGCAGTGCCCATACCTAAGAAAATCGCTTCCCTTGAAAATATGCAAACCAAACGGAATATAATGAAATGAAATAAAATTTATTTTAAGGATAATAATCCATCCCTTCGTGCAGACTTTTATTATCACCATCGTTCATCCATTATCTGGCGTAGTCCTATCATTATCTGTTTCGCCTTTACTGCCTTTATGGTGCGTTTGAGTGTTCTTTTTGCCCTGTGGCTAGCTAGACTCCTGACTGCTGACTGCTGGCGAAGCTGGTAACCGGCTGTAACTTGGGTGCCATTGCAATTGCACCTTTTACCTCAGCTCGCCGGCGTTCTACAGCGTCGAGCGAGCAACTAATCTGCAGTGATTACACTCGGGAGACAGGCGTACATGGCACCGCAACAGTTATTACTTCTTGCACTCCTGGCCGCATATAGATTGCCACTTTCTTCCAGCTTCTCTACTCTTCTCTTCTCGCTTGAATCATATCAGCTCGTGTACAATATTCTCAATTATTCAGCAAGCAGCAGCAGCAACAACAACAAGTATGAGTATAAGTAGCAAACTCATCTTCTAGCCAGTGCAGTGCGGGGAATTCGTGCAGAGTTAGAAGATCATAAATATTGGAAATTCCGCGAATATCTCGGCAAGTCACGACCAGTGACTGGCCGGCCACGCGAACACAAACAGAAGAGTGTACTTGAGTGGACGGTCGCATATTAGGTCGTGCCTAGCCTAGGCTAGCTATCCTGTCGCACGATTATTGATGGCCCTTTGCAACCCGCAGAACGCAGAAGCCAAACTAACCTCTACCCGAAGCGCAGCAGATTTTAATTTTTTCCTCAGTCAGTTGGGAACTTTTCAATAGTCTATCGCGAATATGATGTAGGCAGAGACAATGCACAGACGGGTCGGAAGCAAGGGCAAAAATCGAGAAGCAAACCCAACGAAAACTCTGCGCCTGCTTGGCGAAGACTATAAATCGTGTCTATGCTGCTGTACGACGGGAATGTATACTGAGCGACTACAACCAGTGAAAACAGGAAGAATCTTGAACACTGTCCTGCGCATTTTGAGCTCCTGTGTGGGGAGTTGTATTTGAATATGAAGCATATTTCACGACGGGTTATACACCGTACACTGACTGGCTGCTTCACGGAAGAGACTATCGTACAGTACAGTGCAGTGTAGTCTAGTGTTTGTTGTTATTGTTTCGTGTGTCCACTCTGCAACCATGCGACAATCCCGTAGCTTACGCTGTTTTGTCCTTTTGCGCCATAATGCACGACGCCACAAAACAGTCAAAACTTGTACGATTCCTTCGCATATTGTGCGCAAACTTGAAACTTTACGATTGTAATTTAACTTATAACATGATATAACTTTCTCTCGGCTGCTTCTGCTGCAGTCTTGCCACAAAAACCCTATCTCAGTCCCTTCTCTAGTTCCTAGTTCCTAGTCCGAGTCCACCGTAAATCCAAATATTTGAATATTTCTTATTCCACTTCGATCGTAAACCAAATATGTATGTACTTAAATCCAATAAAACTACATACTATGAAGTTGATTTTAAATTCATTGTGTGCACGCGCAGAATGAATTGAATAAAAGCGCAAAAACACGGTAAACTCACCACCGCCGTCAATTAATAAATAATGTTTTCATTTATATTTTTAGCATCGGCACAGAGCATGACGATGACGGGAGAAAGAAAAGGAAGGTCGCGGCTGTTTGCGCACAATTTCGCGTGTAATTTAATATTCTCTGTCCTCCAATTTGTTTATTCCGCGTGCGGTTGCCTGGCTCTCGTCGTTCATGCACGGATGGATATTTTTTGCGAATGGTATTGTGCCATAGGTACATCCACGGAAATACATGCTCATCGGATGAGTGGAGTGCTCTGGTCTGCATAGCATCTAGCATATTCGTATTCGTATAGAATTCCCTTTGAGCGTTTTTATTCTGCATCGTTTTCGTTTTGCATTTCATAGCCTGGCGTGAAAAAGCAACAACCAAACAGGAAGTGGAACAATCGAAGAGCAAAATATCAAGCGAATATTGTATGAACGGCAGGCGTGCCGGTTAATTCCTTATTTGCTAATGCGATTTCAAAATATGTACCTACGTACATAGGTACATATTTGGAAAATTAATAATAAATTGTGAATGATTTGCGTCGAGTTGGACCTTTCATCGCGCATTACTAATAAATGGTGAATGGATGCGCCCCGAAAATGATGAAATCTACAGACCGCCGCAGCCGCCACTGCTCCTGCTGCTGCCGCCGAGGATGCACAGCCAGGTTCTTTCTTCTTCCTGTTTTCCTGTTTCCACTCGGCGCGCGGTTTCCGGAAATTTAATACTTAAAGCCCTTTAATTTACCGCTTCCGAAGTTTCCCTGCCGCTGCCGCTGCTGCTGTAACGTTACGATGCGCCGAGATGCGTTCGAGTAGGTAGACACCGTCATTACGCTCAGATTGCCACCACCGCCTGCGTTCTGCGTTTTTGCCGTCGCGACGCCCAATAATTTCCCGGGAAAATGGAAAGTAAAAAGTAAAAAATCTCAACGACAAAACACGATATTCTTGTATGTATACAGAGTGTTGAATGTTTCATTTTCCCCAACGCGCAAAAATTCCTATTCCTTCTTCTTCTTCTTTCCTCATTTCTTGAATTGGAATGATAAATGCCCAGAAATCGGGATTTTTCCCAACCGCAGCTGGGGTTGATCCTCCAGGGTCCCCTCGTCTCCAGTCTCCCGCCTCATCTCTTCCTTTCCTGCAGGCAGCGCGTGATATTTTAATGCCTATCATCGCACTTTGCGAGATTTCGCCTATTTAAACATTCATCGCGGCTCATCATTTATGTACGAAATATTTACACGCACGCACGCACAAGCCGAAGCCGAAGCTCACGTGCACCCCGTGTGTGTCAAACGTGCAAGGATTGCACAACGCGCTCCTGCGGGCCGGGCCCTCCCGCAAGTATATATACGAAGGATGCACGCCACGTAAAACTATAAACCTAAACAAATTTTCCTTCCTCCAGCCTAAATTATGCACAAGTACATACACGATACAACGCGATACGGATATACCCATGCCCTAGCCCTAGCCCTGGGAGTAATTCTGAACACTAATTAACCTCGATTTTACTTGACTCGGCATTAAATATTTATCAATTACAATGTTGACGCGTATCATATTCTACTGCACTACTAGTAGATCCATTGATAGACGACTACATGAATGAGCATACCGTGAGTGGTGAGTGTACTTTAAGGTGACGTTTTGCCTCATAAATAATTCACGCAATTTCTGTATGAATGAGTAATTGAATGCATCATTGAGGCAAACGACAGCAGTCAATGAGGGTGTCGCGACATGTCGTGGAGGCAAGGGTTACCCTTAAAAATATCATTTCTCTATGCTCTGGGCGCTTCTTTGTAAACTACATTCAAATATTTTAATCACAGCGAGCAACACAATGGCCTGGGCGGCACACAATCGTTTTTCTCCGATTGGAAGTGCGATTACTGTACGATGGCTAATAATAATTGTGGAGAGCGTTACAACATTGTAACGAAAGGGGACCACCCGGTGTTATTAATAAAGTCCCGCCGCGTCCGACATGTGTACATACAAAGTAATACAAAGTCGAACGAACAACGCACTTGATGTTTTTAATCTCCGAAGAAAGCAAAGCCCCACAGCCCTCGAGCCCAAACCAAACCAAAGCTGATGTGAGATATTGAAACGCGATACCGAAGTCCATCGATGTGTGTGCTCTAATTATACGCGAAGCAGGCAAGCAAGCAAGCAAAACCCATCGCAAAAATAAATTAAAGGCTTCATTCTTTGAACTCTTTAAGCAGCTGTAACATATTCGTACAAATACATTGTTTTGCATACGTATTCACATCGACACGTGCCTTCTGGGCACACAGCGTGTTATGTTTTGATGCGATACGAGCGCGCGACATGCACGGTTGCAGCGATCTGATGATGACCGGCCAGGATTAAAAACACCCCCCCGAGTCAAGCAAGTCAAATTACAGGCTTGACGTGCTCGTCAGCCGCGTTTAATCACGTAATCCCTGACCAATTAGTCAACTTTCTTTTAGTTATAATCAATTTGCCATCAACATTATAAAATCGCAATTAAAAATGTGTGCTGTAAAATGCGCACACGGTTTACGAGGTGACATTAAATGTTAATGAAAATTTAAAGCGAAACAAACGTACATCGGTTTTTTCTTCAACATTCAAGGAAATGCAACTGCAATTAAATGTTATTTGCAATACTTTCGTAAGTACAGTTAACTACCTAATAAATTCTACCTTTGTCTAGTAGTAGATATATAATATTAGTTCGTGACTGGGGAGAAAAAGAGAAAAGGCAAAAATAAAGACTTGGACGCGCCTGCATTGTCCTTTTAATTAATCTCTAATGCACGCCTCGAAAGGGTTAAAAGAGCCCTCCACTTTTGGGCGCAATGTCATCTCATCGTCTTCATGGGGGCGCATTGTCCAAACATGAAAGTCACAACAACCCTTCGTTCTTCGCTCCATTCACTTGCCACTCGAGCGCGTCTGTGATTTTTCCACCTTCTCGTTACATTGCGAATTAATTTTCGTGATAAGATCTAAATTTTATTGAAACGAACGCACCAGAGAAGAGAATATAATAGAACAGAACAGAACAGAACAAGCCAAGTTTGAGTAGGAAAATGCAAACGCAGCTCAAGCTCAAGCTCGCGCTCGCGCTCGCAATTCACTGAATGGAAAAACAACACCGAAGGGACAAAAAGCGCAGCGCAACCAACGTACACAATGGGGAAATCAAATTACCATGTGAATAGAAAAATAGTTTGGCGTTGACAAGTGTATTAACATAATAAAGAATTCGAATTGGATTTCTTTTCTTTCACGCATCCGCGCGCCTCGCCACAGCCTTTCTTCTCCTCCACAACTTTTCTATTTTCATTTCATTTCATTTCGCTCGTTGGTTGTTTTACTTCCTTACATTGCAACTGCCTGCATTATTATTTTGACGCCGCTGGAAAGGTGAATTATTCTATCGATAAAACACTTGCTTTTGCTTCCTTGCAAGAAACGTGTAAATCGTTCGGTTTACGTACACAACGCCCTGCCGCCCCCGCCCCCGTTCGATTCGTGTTTGCTTGCATTTACTTACAATCTACTTTGCACAATGTAACCCCACGTACGTACGTGCATGTGCTTGGCTTGGCTTGTTCTTTTACCCTCGAAGGCACCCTTTATTGTCTTGATTGTACACACGGCGGAAAGCGCGGAAATGAGGGATATGGGGAAAGGAATAACACAAGAAACGAACTTGACTTCAGTCAAGTGAGACAAGTGAGGCGTGAAGCAAAGATGATTTGCTCGTTGTGGGTCTGATTGCGGTGCAGTCGCGGTGTGGTATTTGACTTCTTCCTCGCCCATGAATTATATTCGCATTAAATTGCTACGTAGTATTTTAATTTCTGTGTATTCAGTCACTGTCTAAGCCTAAGCTAAGCAAACATTGCACATAGCACTGTACACAATGCGTCCTTATCCTATCGCGTTTGCTTATCAGTCGAGCGTACGTTCCACGTCCGTTCGCGTCCCCATATCAGGCAACACTTCTTCCGGCCATCTCGTGCCAGCTCCGCACCGAATATTCTCGAAACGGACAGACATCTAAATCTTCTGCCAGCGCTGCATGCATGCACGCACGCAATGCAATTAAAATACAAATAGATACCTTGCATGATTAAATGCGTGATTTTTTCCACTATCTTGCCAACCATCCACCCACGCACCCTTGTTATCATCCTACATCATTTGAATTTCACGTTGTTTCTTGTCGCTTGCTGCTCGACAGTGAGAAATACATTCGCGCGACTTGCCAGTTCGGTAGCTTTTTATGCGTGCCCTACAGGCACACCTCGAATTTTCTCATTCTTTTCCTTCGCTCAGACCAGGTATAACTTTAACGAAGCAATAGCGACACGTGCACGTTTACTTTGTAGGTGGCAGCGAAACAATTTACTCAATGGCCCATTCACGCGCGCATAAAACAAAGAAATTCAATAGATTTTATTGTTCGGCGCGACTTAAGTAGCATTAAGCGCCGACGCCGAAGCCGACGCCGACACGGACAACAATGTAGCATAAGAATTAAGAAGATAGCTAGCTAGCTGAACGACTGTTTTTAATGTTCTAATGTCGCCTTAATCTGCGTTTCGTCGTTTCAGTCGAAGAAATTGATTCAAAAGACAATGAATGAACGCGTGCATCATCATAAGTTGAATACCAATTTTTTCTCGTCAGGCGACAGTAAAGCGGCCGCTTTCAACTTGTCAAGCACGTGGCAGACACAATTGCACGACAAATACTGTAGTTTTTCCTCTAATGGAACTAATTTTTAAAATGTTCCAACTTCAAACGTCGAAAAGTAAGAAAATCCAAGTAGATTTTCAGTGCGCATGCAAATATTACTCGTTTGTGGCGCAAAGAAGCAAGAAAGTACAGAAACTGCAGTCGAATAATTATCGTTATTAACGAAATAATACCAAAGTTGCAATTGAGCTGAACATGCAATACAAAGTAATTCTATTGTATTCCACTCGGAGTGGAGTAGAGTATGCAAATAATTGCGCATACGGTTGAGCTTGAGCTTGTTGTGATTCTAATTACCGGATGTCTAGCACTTGTACTTGCAAAATCAAACCAAAAGAAAACTTTCTTAAGGTAAACTTTATCGAAATTCACAACGACCAAGACCAACAAGAAATATACGTTTACGTTTTCTCTCATGTAATTTCATAAAATATCATATGTTTGCTGGAAAGTTCTATCGCAAGCGCAGTCTATCTGTGGCCATATACTTTGCTTCAGTTCAGTTCAGTAGTTCAGTCCATTGAGAAGAGAACAGAAGAGAAGAGTCCTTTGCTTTTGCTTTTCTTCGGCGCTGGCGCTGCATTGTCATCGTCAGCATGCAGCCGAATGGTCATTTATCACTTAGCCATTGTTACACCTTTTGTTACAGTTATAGCGTGGATATGTCATCGTGTTTCTTCCACTTTCAGCTAGTTTTCCTTTATTTCTCTGCGCGAACACTACCCGTACACGCATTCGCCAATGTATACAAGTCTACAAGAAGTTCTTCACTTCATCAATAGCAACCCGAGAAATGCATGCATTCATTCAGTCATTCAGATTTCTGAATTCGACGCAGCCAGGCAGGCAGCGCATGGAAAGTCATATATTCTGACAAATATTTACGCCATTCATTCGTCTAGAGGGGAAACTACAATACATTAACAAATTGCCGAAAATATTTCTACTCGACCTAAGAAATTAGTGAAAATGAGGGAGAGCGCCGAGGGCAAATAAAAAGCAAAAACCAACTGGAAAAATATTCATAAACTTATTCATTTCGCTCCTCATTTCAAGCTCGTTTCTTATCGCGCTCAACATAATTAGACCCTGATTGCATGTTATTAAAGCAAATACACTGGGAGTGAAGGGCAAATAACACGCGTTTCTGTGTAATTACCGAAATCTAAATGACTACCGTTTATGAACACACATTATACCCTTGTAACGAATTCATCATTCCGGAGAGAATTCATTCCCAGGAAAAAGCAACCGAAAACGAACTTAAACATGCGTCAAAGTTTTCCATTGTAAAAACTCAACCAAACTGGAAATGAAATGCAACGCAACGCAATGCAATGCACGATGAGAAGAGATGATACTTCTTCCGAAGAAAGTTTGCGCCGTTGATTAGAATTGCATATTCGCTATCAATTGAAATTCAAATTAACGAACGAACGAACTAGAGAAAGAAAAGACTCCGACGCCGTCGCCGTTCGTTCGTTGCCGCAATTGTCTTTCAACAGTGCACAGAGAGAATAATGAAAAAATCGGATTAAATAATAAAACTTACAAGCGAAGAACGAAAGTTTCTTCGTCGCTGCGCTTGAAAAGAAAGAAATTCACGAGCAAACTTTGATCAACTTGTAAACTTGTTAATTGCGATCGGCTATAGTTAGTTGCGCGTCGCATACTTTATCTTCTCTTGTCTTATCGCCTAAGAAACGAAACGAAACAAAACGCAACCCATTTAAATATTTTCGCAACACACGAGTGCACCTTCCCTAACGAGATAATATTATTTGTCAGACTTAATTGGAAGCTGTTATGTCTGGAAATTTGAATATTTCGCGCTGCCATGCCGCCTCGCTGCTTGGTTGTATGTTGTTAATTTAATAGTGTGCATGTTGCGTTTGCGCTTGCACGCGCTAAACTTTTTAAGTTTGTTGCTTGCTTACTTTCAAGTTTAAAATAACAAAGCGCACAGCACGTGCACACCTTCCGAAGGGATGGGATCTTCGCGAACTTGTCCCTCGGTTGTGTTTTCTTCCAGCAGCAGCAGCAGCAGCAGCTGAAAACTCAAGCAGCAGCGGGTAAACTTGTTCTATTTATCTTTTAATTAAAATTTTACGAGTTTCATTCATCACTCACTAATTATTGCTGGCTTCCAGCTTCAAGCCGCTCAAATTTCACGCCGCGGCGTCTCTCTTCGTCTCGTCTCTTTTGCATTTACATGTTCATACTTTACATTTTGCATCTTGTGTGCATGCACACAAGCAGTTTATGTACACGTCCATATATTTGCATTTCAAAAGAAACAGCCATCCTGCGAGCGGGAATCGTTTTTAATTTAAATCCATATTAGGCATCATTAGTAAGGTGATACCTGCACATATGTATATTCATATGAATATTTAATTTAAACCCTAAAGTAAATTCACATTCATATTCATATTGGTATTTATATTTGGGCAACAATTAATTTTCATTATGCTAAATGGAGCGCAATTACTGTCAAATTATTTAACCAAGCACACAGTGGGAGAGCACATTTTTCAAGTGTGGTATAGTATCGAAGGTCCATCGAGATCCATCCTCAGTCAAGAAAGAAAGAGGCTTTGCTCATTTCCTTGCCACACGCATTCAGCATGTTATGTTCTTCATCTGAAGCGAAAACAGCAGGCGCGCGCACAATACAATGCCTATTGCCTAATGCCTTCCAAACATCAGAAATCTCAGAGAAGGAAAAAGTAATAGATTTGAATAATGAACGAATACCGCACTCGCGCCGCCATCCTAACCCAACAAAGGAAGGCATGACGCGGTGAAATTATATGAGAAGTGCAGAGATGGTAGATCATCACTCATAGATGGTCTGATGCGCGAGACTGAGATCGAGAGCGAAAACGAAAACGGCTTACTGGCTGCTTGGGAATTGGACTCTCTTTGGCTTCGGATTCATATTCCTATTTGGAATTGGAAACAGCAGCAGCAGTGCAGCAGCAAGCAGTACAAGTACTCGGAATAGAGTGAAGATTCGATCAGACAATGACTTTGAAAATTATTAACGCAAACAAGAGAAGAGATGAGCTGGGATGAGAAGCGAAAGAACAGAGAAACAGAAGAAGAAGAAACCACATGGCTCGGGCAGCCGAAGAAGAACATTGTTTACTTAATAATTTATCATTTCTTATTCTTTTTCGCTTGCTGCTTACTAGGTACTCATATTATTTTGTGAGGCTGAGGCGCATCGTGTATTGTTGTTCACTTTCAAACCAATCCACGGAGATAATGGAATACTTTGTTTATTTTATCGGCGTGGCGTACAACTAGAATCCCACGTGGAGATACAATGCTATGCTATGCAATGCGCAGCAAAGCAAAAGCACAGAAGAAACAGATTAAAACTTGTAGGTACATACATTCGATATTATTTTATTCGGCATTAAAGATCGTGTTACCGATGGATGCAATTGTTATCCAAGTGGAAATACGTTGGAGCTTGAGTGATACTTGAGATCTTCTTCGAAAAAATAACAACTTTCAGTATAGTTCAGTGCATTTCAGTTGCGAGGAGGAATCAATAGAAAGAAGGCAACTGCAACTGCAACTGTATAGTGAACTTTAACATCACATCTTGAAATTTATTCTCAAACCAGCAGCTTTTTAATGACTATTTGGGAAACAACATGCTTGTGCATCTTCGCTGCATGAAGTCGAGTCGACGCCTGCCATTAACGTAAAACGTTAATTAATTACCCGATAATGAGCGATCGCTGCACGATTGTACGCCTGATGGGTATCAGCACTTACATACATGCGTTCGCGCTTGCAATGCGCATGTGCAACGCGTTTTAATAATCATCGTCATCATCATAATAATAAACTTTACGAGCTAGAAGTTTACTTCTAGCTTAGCTAGCCATCAACCTATCGAAATTTAAATTCAAATTAAATTCATTTAATTCAGCAAGTGGAAGAAGCAGTATGTATTTTCATCAAACCTTTCACTTCAAAGTCATGTCCAGTCAGTGAAGATTGCCCACTCGCTTTTATCATAATTACCATTAGCGGTT
>NBZA01001583.1:1824-29553 GCA_003054995.1 Aleochara bilineata
AACAGCCAAAGATCTTGGAACAATATTGTAACAAGATAACGCCAACGCCGCCCCACGAACAAACAACTTTCGCATTCTCTAAATGCACTTTTATTGATTAAACACTCATGCATGGACTTGGCAACTTGAGCATAATCTTATCGACAGCTTCCTATTAACGATTTCATCCGACGGACATTTCAGTTGATAATATAAATCAGCCCCGACCGAGCGCCGAGCGCCGAGCGCGTATTTGTTTCCGACATTCCAACTGATTGTGAGAACCAAAGCAGTAAATATTATTACACGTAATAAATTTATTGCGTAATCTTTATTATGTTCGGAAATGCTTTGAGCACTCTGCGGGCTTTAAGGATTTATCCGGCTTTTATGCTCCGCTCCGCTCCACTAGCTGAAAGTAAAGCAACTTGCTTGCTTGCTTGGCCTTGCACTGGTCGTCCGTCTGCGTGAAATAAAAGCCTTTTTATTAGTCATTTTCTGTTATGTAAATTGATAACGCGTACAATCAAAGCCTTGCGGAAGTTCGGTTCCTTCCTGCTTTCCAACGAAACAGAAAGGGATGAAAACCACCATCGCCAGTCGCCAGCCAGTACAGTGTGATTCCTGAATTAATTAAACACGTATACCTAGAGTGAATAAATGAATGAATGAATGTATCGAAGACTAAATTAATTAACACCGTCTTAGCTTGCTCTTCGCGGGGTAGGTAAGATTTATTTTGATGGAGATTAGTTTCAGCAGACGGAAGTCTCACTTGAATGGAAATTCACTTAGCTTTTTATGCACTTCGGTCCCGTTTTCTTCCTCGCGCAAGGAAGGAAGGAAACCGAACGAGAATAGAATGCCGACTGGAGGAAGGAAATTTATTGTTGTGTCAATAAATTATGCCAGTTGCTGGAAATGCGCGTGTTATATTAAACAAAATCATTATCCGCGAGTCATCCTTGGAATGCGTCCAAGACTGAAATGTGTGCCGTAAATCATTAGCTCTCATTGAATGAATGGTATAATACGCCGTAAAGTGCACGCCACGCAAAGATGCATTGCATTCAGAAGGCACTCAGCGCAGATACCTATAATAATACATGCTGGAATCAAGTGCATCTTCAATTTAATTTTCCAACTTTCAATAAATAATGGCTTTTTCATTGTTTCAGATTTGCGAACTGAACTGAATTGAATCAAGATCAAAGAAGATGCGTCTGATGCTGGTATTTTCAATCCTGGCGTGCTTCACGAGCGCCCCCTTGACGGCAATGCGCAGCAAGGAGAAGGAGCGCAAGAAGGACCGTGTCAAGGTCGCCTCGACGATTAATCTCTGCACCAACGACGAGCCGGACGCCCAGCTGCATTGCTTCTGCGACGGCGGCGGCGGCGACGGCAACGTCACCACTGCGGAATGCTGGGTGTTCAACAACAAGCTGACCGCCGAATACCCCGGCTGGGGCTACTTCTCCAAACAGCCGCGCATCAAGTCGATGCGCATTCTGGTCAAGAAACACGGCAACCTGACATTCGTGCCGACCAAAGCGCTCATTTACTTGAAAGACCTGCGCACATTCGAGATCATCTACGGCACCATCAGCGAGATACATCCGTACGCATTCGCGAACCTCTCAAATCTGTCGCACCTGAAGCTGGCGCGTAACCAGATAGTCACCCTGACCGAGAACGCCATTGCGCATTTGCACAATCTCACTGAACTCGACCTGGACGACAACGAAATCCGCGAACTGCACCGCAACGTCTTCGTGGACCTACCAATGCTGCGAAAGCTCTTCCTCACGCAGAACAAGATCAGCGACCTGCAGGAGGGCGCCTTCGAGAAGTTAACGCGTCTGAGCGAGCTCGAACTAGCGACCAATTTCATCAACGTGCTTACGCGCGACACATTCCGCGGCTTGGAGGATTTGAAGCGGCTGGATCTCAGCTATAACAAGATCGAGATGCTGGGCGACTTGACGTTCGCCGAGCTGTGGGTGTTAGAGGTGAGTAATTAGTATGCGGGAAGAAAGAGGTCGCGGAAGTCCGTACTTGTTCTCTCCCCACAGCGGCTGCTCGAGGGTAATTACAAAGTTGTTTTATCCACACTTAGACCTCCGCCACCGGCGCAAGTTACAACTTGTGTTACGTGGAGAGCAAGCAACTAACTGCCCATTATACCAGGGGATAAAGGTGCCTTGCGGTTCACTTGTTGTCTTTCAAAACTTATTTTATGCCAGTCACATTAAATTTTACTACTTATGTCTATGACAATGTTTACATTTGCATCTTAAGATGTCTTAATACGCTATGTTCATGACTCTATTATATAACTCTAGCTAGAAATTATTTCAATTGAAATGCGTCAACAAAGATACAAAGACTGAATATAATTATTGTACGTATTGTAGAATACGTACAAAGAGGAAACAACAGATACTTGCTTAGCTCCAACGAGGAAGCAAAGGGCAATCAAGGAAAGACATAAGTAAATGATACAAAAGACAAATATGTACACGTTGCCCGTACTACTCAAGCATTAAATCACTCAAATGATGTCTCTAAAAGGAAATCATTAGCCAGATACAGATGAAATGTAGATGTAGATTCCTGTAGTCTATTACAGGAATCTGAAGCGTCTGTACACTAGACGTCGAGGTAATCTAACTGTACATCCACAATATCCGCAACTATAACTGCTATTCTTCTATTATAGTCGTGCAAATAAAGAGAGTAAACCTCAATCAAAACACACTTACACTTAAAAGTTTAAAACACGTTTGAAATATCATTATCACAACTTTGCGGGCGCAATCAGCAGTAGTAAATTCAAGTCAAGCCCTTAGAAAGCATGCGCTTGCAGTGCAAACGATCTCTGGATTTCAATCCACTCCGACACGATGTGCGATGCGATGTAAGTGCGCAACTAATGTGCGAGCGAATTACCGCCGCTGATTCGCAACCGGAGTGTGCGACTGCTCTGCAAATTGCATTCCGCCACGCTTGTTTGCTGATGTATCACTGCGTTTCTAATCAGGCAGCTACCTCACAGTCGCTATGAAGCTCACGTTCGTGATTTTCTCATCGCGTGTGCTAATTGCATAATTGAAATCAGGAACTTATTCGTCACTTCACCCTACTCTACGCTGCTCTGCTCTGCTGTGCTCTGCACTAGAACGCAAATAATTGCTGATTTATCCATCAATTTCTATTCATAACGAAAATGAAAGACGTTATTTCGGTAATAAGATAACAAATCATTGTGAAGACGTTATTAAAATAAGAATAATAAGACAAGACAACCGAGTACCAGGAAAGGAGGGTTTCGTCTTTCGAGAAAGTTGTTTGTTTCTTTCGCATTGTATTGTTCGCATTGATATGTGGGTCACTGCGTGGCGTGGCGTTTGATTAAAACCGGCATGTGTGTTTCCTGCTTCCAGGAGTTATTGCTGGAATCCAATCAGATCCAAATGATCACCGATCGCGCTTTCGCCGGCCTCACCAATCTACGCCAACTGAATTTAAACAACAACAAACTCACCACACTTTCGCCCACGCTCCTTGGCGGCGTTCCCGGCATTTACTACTTGGATCTGCGTTCGAATAATTTGGAAACTCTCACCCTGGATAACGTTCGTCCGATCATACATAACATGTACAATGCTACGAGCTACTTTTACGTCGAAAGTAAGTACAATACCATTTCTATTCCTAGTCAACGTTTACTATGATGCTATTATATTTCTCAACTGAATGGACGTGTAGAAATATATGTACACGAGATGATATTAAAGTGCGGCAAACAAGCACTTAGTGGTTGGTGGTGTATTGCGGTCACGCTATCAATTAATTACCTCCCGGTACCAGTGAGAATGTTTTGCCGTCGAGTAACAGACAACAGGACAACAAATGACACAGACGGTGTAAAGTTAAAACAGTTTCCTACCCTGAATCCGGCATGAAATGTCTTAATGAACGAATAATTGCTATCGATTTATGCGAATAACAAATTAATAACTTATTAATTGTTCATTGTTATTCAGTCAATCATCAATGATATAATATTTGTTTGGTAAAGTTATTTCTCTGATAAATTGACTTTAATCGTATATTTAGTTAGCTATGAACGCGGCAATGCGTTCACTGTTCTCCAATAATTCGGCGAACAAACAATTTCGAGTGATTTTCCAATCCAATATTTACATACCTACTTTCAAACACATTATAATGCGATGCTGCACAGCATCAGCATAAGCGTCAGCGTCGAAAATCGAATTCATTTAAGCGACAATAGACAATATTTAGCTTCGCAATATGCCTGACAATGTTCATTGAAGATAAAATAAACGTGTATATGCGTCAGCTCCTTATAAACTTCTTGTGTAAATAGGTACGCAGGATCAGTAAGTACGTAGAATTAGTCTTGAAACGCAACTATCACCTCATTGTGCTACTACATCTACGAAAACTGTGATGCTGTGTTACTTCACGTGGAAATAAAATCAAAATCGAGGCATTTGAAATCGAATCTGCACAATTGCTATAACACTGTGCAGGCGGAAGTACTTTGTGGTTTGCGAACGCATGCGGTGCACCCGCACAATGCCATTCGTATGCATAGCGCGCATTCAACATGATATCTCTCTCGGTGCATGGCTGTTTATACAATACAAGAGACAAACTAGATACGCTTGTATTCCGAGTCCTGAAGAGGAATGTGCCTTGAGATGGTAGCAAACGCCAGCAACTTTGAGACAAGCGTCAGCGAGAAGTAGAAGAAGGAGCAGTAGCAGGAGCAAGAGTGCATTTCGCGATTTATGTTCATCATATTAGAGATGGAGACAGAGATGTTGCGCTGGATACGGAGATGCATTTGGATAAAGTGCCCTAAGAAAACCAACTCTGCGCAGCGGGCGCCCGGCGCTCGAAGTAAATAAGAAGAATTACCAGTCACATTTAGTTTGTACCATTGTTTAGTTTGACTTATTGTCTTGCCAGATAATGAGTGCACAATTACCAGCAAAGTGACGTTGCGAAGTGAAGTTAATTCTTCAATATTCTGTACGCTTTTCTTTGTTTTCAATGGTATGCATCTTGAGTCACCTGCATGAGTTTTTATGGTTATTTTTATAAATTTTTGATGCGCATGTTGGACGGGATTTTATTGTTATGTAGGGAAACTAAGCTGCGTGGATGCAGGATAAACACCAGACATTCACTGGCGAAAGAGCTGAAAAGATGCACAAGTTCAAAGTACCTTTTTTATGATTTCACATGGAAACTGTTGATCGTAGAGCGCGAGCGTGGCGTAAAGCACACGGCAGGGCTGAGGCGAACGGCGGTTGGGCCATTTTAAGGTTTTACTATCATGGAGCACGATATAATTCCTATGGCCCACGCCATATCCATGCCCAGCGCAATAGCACGCAATGCTAGGGCATTCGCGCACAAACAGCACAACTTGTTTGATGACTATTTAGTGTGGCATTAAATTAAAAGTGTAACTAAATTATGAAACAGTTGCTCGTCCGACTGCAAGCCTTGTACCTTGTGCCTCGTGCCCCGTTTGACTGACGGGTAATTGAATCAATTTATAATTGAATTAAACAGGAGAACAAACTCTGTACTGGCGTGTGTGTCAAAATAATTTTTAATTTAACTTATAATTGAACGTCGCATAGGGGGGCATATTCGCTGAAAAATACCAAAATATTTATCACACTTCGCCGTCGCGCGTCGCGTCGACCAAATTGTACATTTATGACTGAAAATACCGTCATTTTCACACGTCTGTCTATCCCGCATTCTGTGGCGACAAGCAAAACAACCTGACCCATACTAGGCATGTATAAATTCCAATTATTTTGGGTTAAAGTGTAAGTCCACACCTGCCACCTGGGTGCTTTTGCTGATATCACGTATGCCTATGGACAGACAACATCACAGGGCTGCAAAGTGGTCCTTTTGCATCAGATATTATGAACCTGCGTTGCGTTGCGTCACATTACGCTGTTACCACATTTACAAATAAACCCAAATACCCATTACGTTTGACTGGTCATTGATATTTGTACATAGGTACTTTTTAACGAACGCAGTTTCAATGGTTTCGCTCTATTTTGTGTGGACATAATTGGCCTGGCAAGCCAGAGAGTACCAAACACAACAATAGAACTCTATAACTGAGCTGAGCAGCGCAGCGCAGAGCAATAGGAAAAGAATCCAGCATGTGTGCCGCAAACAAAAGTAACGTGCAGGATTCTTTGTGCAGTGTTGCTCCAGGGATGCTCTTTCAATACGTTTCCTTTGTTTCTGCACTTGCGCTTGCGCTTGCTTGTGGCACACATTGTTCTCTTTAAACATATCCCCATGATATTGCAACTTTGTTTCCGGTTTCTGATAGTCTTCAATTAGCAAATAAAAACCACACCAAACAAACAATAACTACTATGTACGTATGTATAGTTAGTTACTGGTTGTGAGTAATGCAGTGGATATTAGAATCGAAAACAACGAACTGGCAATAATGAGACTTTTTGCCTTGCCTTGTTTCGTAATTAAAACATTTACGCAATAACTTTAATAGTTTTTCCGGCGCAGGCGCAGTGGTGCATTCGGTACTCCTTTCGTAATTCGCATGCATATTGCATTGTTTGTTGGATTTTTAATTAAGTCCCTCGCGCAGTACTAGGTATTCTTGTTTCGCGCTCGGACATGTCCGTTCGTCCGACTGCAGGAAATTAGCATAACGCAAACGGCGATGGATTGTGCCGTAAAAAACCAACGGAATGGGCGCACATGCTAATAAACTGACGCGTTATCAACACTTTTTTCTTTGTTTCCTTTTTCCTTGCCATATTCATATTTACCTACGTTGGAGCAGACAAACTAAACTACAGTGCGAACCACCACCAAGTATGTAATAGAATACATTCATATGCATGTATTGATGTGAGTACGAAATGAATATAATTTCCATTACAAACAATATAACTATACTTTAGTTCATATATTATAGTACATTAGCGCATGCTATAATACAATACTACGCATGTTAAAATATTATACGTAAGTAAATGTATTAAAACTTTCCTTTTATAAAAGTTGACGTTCGTTTATAGTTATGTTAAACAAGGCATTGTGCCTTCAGTTTGTGGAATAATATGCATTTCAATGTGAACATCAAAACATTCCGTTCGCTTTTAATTCGCGCAAAAGGCTTTGTCATTATCTAACTTATTGTGAGATGTAGGTAGGTATCTACAACATGCAATTGCATAGGTGCACTTGTACAGTCGGAGAAGTCCAGTAGTTATTAGAGACAATGTAAACGCATTCGTTACGTATTGTGTGATTAATATGCAGCACGTTTCCGTAATAAATCGCATTGCTGGAAGTCCACTATACATACATTGTATATAGAATTATGCGGGGCGCCCTTTTTGCACGTACCACAACCCTTCTTCTTCCGCAATACACAAAGCAGTCCAGTTTCACACGTACAGGCTTAAAGCAAACAGTTCATCTGCAGTCGTCCTAACTCATTTCTTATGCGCAAAGACTTCCGACATCGCTCGGTTTGCGGTTCAACGGAAGCCGGATTGGTTGAATGAATCTCTCCGAGTATACGCAATGACCATATAATTTAATAACGGCCGCAATATTATTACTTACGTAATAGATGAAGCGTTTTTTATTATATTATAGAAACGTTTGGTTTCTCAAGAATGTCTAAGACTGAGAAGCTAAAACAATGTTTAACAAGAAGCTTTTGGTTATATTTTTCTTAAAATTTGGCAAAAATGCAATCAAAAAAGCTACGATCTTAATCACTCTGCAATAAAATATCACTTTAATGCTCTATTTCAAATAACATATAAATAACCGCGAGCTCTAAGCACAGAGATATCACGATCGAACCCGACTATGATATTTTTATAAGCAATCAGGTAGGTCGTAAAATGTTCTTATGTGTTTTAATCAATATTTAATTGGATTGCTGTTTGCGGACTGCGCAGTGATGGCTATATCAGTGATTTAATTTGTACAAAAACAAATTGGATATGAGCCGGTATCGCATCCAGTTTGCAAACACAAACATCGACCTAGTCGCTCATTATTATAGACGAGAACAAAATATAAATGAAATTATCGTTTTATCATTACTCTATGGCTGTATTGTTAATAAGAGAAGGCAATGATATTGCATAGTATTTAGTTTTCCAACAAACGATCATAAATCATTGATTACTATCAACGGGGATTATTTCGTGTTTAATAAACACAATCATATTATTCAAATCAAACAACCGCTACGTTTCAAAGGACCATTTTAAAGGGTTTTTAAATCAAAAATGAAATTTAATTTAATTTCAAACTTTTCGGGTATGAAATTGCAAATGATACCTATATGTTTGCACCCACATGTGTGGTATTTATCCCAAATCAACTCACCCCATCACAATTCAATGTGCCTTAAGGGGTGAGCGACTTAAGACAAGGAGTTCGATCTGAGCATCCAACCTGTCAGCTTACTGTATTTCATTTTGGAAACCCCGTGGAAGGATCTATGCCCAAAAAACCTACTTGAATTCAATTAAAACTTAAATTAAAGCTTTTCGCTGAAATGTGAAGTCATGAGATGAAACCATAAATAAATTAAAACTATGTAAGTAAGTACACTACATATACGAGAATGTATCATATCTTGTATAGATTTAACAAGAATTGCCTTCATAACGTCTGGAAATCCATCTTCTGCGAAACGAATTCAACTTTTAATAGCATTGTTAGCAACTTTTCCAAACTTCTTTAAGTTGACTCAGAGTTCCAACAACGTCAAATATAAATAAACTAATCAGAAGTCAGATGCAGCAGTAATCATGAGAATAATAGAGCGACATCTATAATAACTCCCACAACAAATACATAAGTAACAGAATTGACACGCAATTTGATTTGAATGTACATACCTACAATATGAAGCAATGAAATATGTACGTGCATGCATAGCTTCGATATAAATTCACTTTAACCTGAATTGTCAGCATGTTTCACGTCAAATTTAGAATATCAATTCTTACATTAGATGATGCAGTTCCAATATGTAAGTACATTCGCAATATAGAACACCTTCGAATGCAGGTTGTAAGTATGTATGGCATAATACAAGGAACTTCCTACACGTTGCATCTGAGGCGTGAATACAAATATCACATCAATAAAAAAGAACTATAATACATATGATTTGCCGATTCGCATGCAAGTGTGCGCGCCAGTCGTATATTTCATCAATGCGTAAAAAATATATATAAAAATACACCATTTCATCGGTCGTTGAATATGGAAATGCAAAATAGATCGAATCAACCCCCTCGTTTCTTGCCTTTTTCTTCCTTGCCTTTCTGCTATGCTTTTACGTTTGGTGACTTCCGATCTCCGCGCGCATTGCCACTACTATGGTTGAGGTTTATAACCGCATCACAAAAACTGCGCCACATTTTCAATGAGACTCCTCAATTTGCTCGGAAATGAAAAATGAATGCGAACCTATACGTATCTATTTGTATCTGTATTCTATCCGGAAGTCAAATAGCACGTTAGTTTCCTATGTAAATAGCACTAGGATAGGCGCATGAAATAATATGCAACATGTGCACTTGTGCAAACATTTTTTCTGTATGCGATAGGTATAACAATAATTCATTTATTTTGTGAAAGATTTGACTGATTTATGAGAGATTTTAATTCGAAATTGCTTGCTCTTGCTCTACGTTCATCCACTATTTCATCCAACTTTTTATAATGTAATAATTCAAGAGGATTTGAGAAAATAAAGGCAATAAAAGGCGAGCAAAAGTGCACTACATTCACAGTGATGATCCCAGCAATAAGAGTGTCTACGTGCGCCAAGGCAAGCTAAGGCAAGACGTATCTTGCCTTCCCGAATAAATGATAACATAAGAAGCGCGCAAACGAGAAAAAGAAACAAGAACGGCGGATGGATGTCAGACATGTCTATCGGCGAACGTAAACGCAAACGCGAATGCGAATGCGAATACGGGGGAGTAATATGCACGAACGCTCTTAACTCCATTTTCGGCAGCGTCTTCCCGAATTGCGCTACAAGGTTAGACGACTATCGTATCATTTCACCGGAGCGCGGAGGATAGATTGGGCGAAGAGTTTTATAGCGTTGGCGGGCTGGGCTGGTTGAGGGAAGGATTTAATGGCAGAGCGCGTAGATTTCAGAAATTCAAATATGTGAGCAAAATGCACGAAACAGGATGAGTTATACGTACACGTATGTATCTACAGTGCGCTGCGGCTGGCTCTACGTTTATCAAAAACATATTCAATTTCCAGGAAGCGGAAGCAAACACAGGAACAGATGAAGTACGGGCGGAAAGAATAATGCGTACATGATTGCCTAGATCTCGACGGAGTTCGCTCGAGACCGAGACCGAGCCCGAGCCCATCGATGGGAATCTATCGTATTAAAAGCTTTATTTATGGTAATTCCGTTCAGACTCAATCTATTCGCTCTGCATCTATATAGATCTATATCTACCTGTATCATCATATTACGTGCAGATAATTGCACTGAGAAAAACCCAAAACACAAGATAAAAAAGTTCTTTTACCTTCAGTGTGTTCATACACACGACGAAAGGACATGAAAGTTTAATGAAGATACGTATTGATCAAAGATGTACTGAAAATACCCACCACTAAATGCAAGTGCAACACATAACCTATGTATGTAGAATAATATATCGAACAATCTATATAGAAAAACTGTATAAATTCAAGAATTTCCCGATAGAATCCATGGGCGAAAAGCCGTCAGAATCAAATTTCGCAATAATCCGAACTGAATTCAGTGAGATGTGAACACCTTTGTTGAAAATTCAATTCAACCCTTGACAAAAACCATCAGCGGGAAAAGATGTAGCACAAAAGTAATTATTCATTCTATTTTTTCTGTTCTGTCAGCTGGTTTATTCACCATTGACTGTGAGTACAAATTCGGGAAAGAGATTTGTGTAAAATACAGTCAGCGAGCACTGACTTTTATCAAAAGGCTGACATTTTTAAAGTTTCAATTAATTAAAAACTTTCAACTGTGCCACGCATGATAATGCCTCTGCGCCAGCCGTAAAACGCGAAACCTGAAACGTGCCACTAGGTGCACACGCATTCCGGGCAAATTCCGAATGCTGCACAGCGGCCGCCAGCCAGGAGGTCGTGTGTGCAATTTAGGGATTTGAGCAACTTTACGATGCAAACACATGCATTCGCAGCGCGCGTGTTGCAAATGCACCCTTTGCTGCGCGAACAGTCACGTTATCAGTGTTGTATCAGCGTGGCAGTGCTTGTTTTGCTCCCAACGACAAATGGTCAAGACCTCGGCTCTCGGCCGCATAGGAAACGCATCTAATTATCTGGCGTGCACCGGAGAGTAGAATAAGCCATAACGTTTTTACAGCCGGCTGTAAAACCGAATATATTTGCATTGCTAAGGGTTAAGTGTATTTGTCTCACTGAAAACTGTTTAGACAGTTCTATCTCAAACAAAATTACAACATAATCATTCTCTTCGTAAGGATAAGTTGTATAACTGGTTGCCTACATTCGCGTCAATTTTTTAGAATCGTATACGTTAGCGCGCCGCGCCCTATTTTTCGTCAAACTGCTTTGCTTAATTGATTCAATCAACAGTTTAAGCAGTTTCCGACTCTCCAGAAACTCGTTTAGGTTAACTCAACGCGGGACCATGCATGCTGCCTGCATCCAGCAACCCTCAGAACACACAGCAGCACATACGTAGAGAGAATAGCGGACGTCGCGTCGCGTCCCGTCCGAATGTATTTACGTTTTCTGTACGTGTGTTATGTAGATCAAGCTTATTAAGGGCTGTGTTCGCGTTTCCGGAAATTTCGTGCCGCGAGCCGCAACTGCCACATCATTCTCGTCTTCGCTGAACGCAACATCAACAGCGAAAGGAAACGCAACGAAGTACGAGCAACATTCTCAAGAAATTTGAATTGAAATAGAGTCATGTCGAGACTGATTCGGACGCACTCTGCATACTGTACGTTACATTGCCTTGCTATGCCACACGGAAAGTCAGTCGTCGACAGAGCGAGCGCTACTTGCCGTCATTCATTTTAAATTCCCTTTGAAACGCTTGCACGCGACGATGAAATATTTGCGCAGCATGTACACACACACACGTCGAGTTGATACATAATTATAAAATCAGTGCAAATGCACGCCTAAAAAATAGCGCTTTTAATTCACTCGCAGTGCAGTGTTGTATCGCTCATAAAATATATTTGCAAACTCACCTTGTTTTTGTGGTTATTTGACTCTATCCTTGAATTTATACAAGCAAAACAAAACAAAACGGGAAAATGCACTGCGCTAGCTAATGCAACACAAAACTAAAAGTTTGCCGCCGCCCTTTATAGAGATGCCGTCCGTGTGCATTATGAAAGTTTGCCGCTGTGTGTTATCCCGTGTATATTTTCCGACCTGGATGGTTAATTAGAGCTCCCGGGTGAGCGCATGGCGCGTCTTGCAAAAGTTCGATTCAAATCATAAAATTAATTCAGTAGATGTCTAATTGCGCCTGCGCTTGCGCATTCGTCGGTGAGCGAAAACCAAGACAAAAGTTCTTAGCGCGGCAACACTGCCATCTCCTGTACGCAACGCAAGATTTAAAAACGTATGCGCTTGCGCTTGAGCGTCTAGTTTATGTTTTCGACTTTGTGCATCTACATGCATAGTTCTTCTCTCGTTACCAAACCGATGCCGGCCGAAGGAAGAAAGGCAAGCAGGCAGTGAGGGCGCTTCCTAGCCTTCCTTGACTTCCTTATCTTATTGTTTGGCTAACTACAAATGAGAAAACTTTTCTTCAGTCGGCTTAAACGATCCGGCATTGTCTCAGTGCGGCGTCGATGGTCCGGAAGCACCAAAGTTTCTCTAATTCTCCAACAATGTGATTCTTTCAATAATTATTTTTTCTCCGAAGAAGAAAAACTCTACAAAAATATCTACAATTTAATTGAATTGTTGTAGAATTTCCCTAAGGTGGCATAACATGCAGTCATATAACTTGAATTCTACATGATCTTAAGAAGTTTTAATGCAGGAATTTAAATTATCCTTCGAATGGCGCAATGTTGGTACTAGTATGGTAGCTATGGATTGGCCATTTTACTGCCAGTGATATAAATGACAAGAAGCACTCGGTTGACTTCGTGGAGGGAGTCCCAATGGTCCGCTGCGCGTTTATCTAGTACACATTTGAGTACCCAATTTATTTCTTGTACTCCTTGGCGTCTGCGCCCGCGTCTACTTGTATTCAGTCTTGTGGATTTGCAGCCGACATGCACGTATTAGTCGGTGTGTGTTTTCTTTGAGGCGCTTTGGCTTCTTCCTTCGTTTGGCCGCCGCATAAGTGAGTTACAGCCAGTTGCGCTAAGTTCCTCATGATTCCTCGCAGTTGCTTGCCTTTACAGCACACCAGCTCTTCTCTGCTCGCTCACTATTCCCACATGGATAATGTGTTTGTGCTTGCAATTTCGCTCGTGCGAAACTGTCTTGCCTTAGCCTTAGCCTAGACTGACTTCTGTATCACAATATAAGATGGCAAGCAGCAGAATGGCATCTCTTAATTTTCAACTAAATTGTACATAAATTCAACATCTTTTTACCAATTCACTTCCTTAAAATAGACTCCACACTGCGAATTCTCACAACAAATGCATTATTCTTCAATTTTACCAATTCTTACATAAGATAAGAGATATGAAAATACATTTTGCGAATGTATAATATAATACATGCCAGATTTGCACGTCTACACGAAACGCAGGCAAATTGCCGCAATATTTCGCACACAAATGCCGAACTGAACGGAACACGACATTTCAGCTGAGATTTGTCAAACAATTTATTTCCAAAGTCGATTTATCAACGCGGAATAGGCATTAGTTCAGTGGCTGTTGGCTTGGCTGTATGCAATGAGCTTGCGCTTGCCGCGCTTGCCAGAAAACTACACAAAGAAGCACAAAAAATCTTAAGAAAAAAAGCAAAAAGGAACAAAAACCAAACAAAACAATCTATGCTACTGATACAACATCTTTCCAGAAATATTCACTATTAGTCAGACAGCGTTTCATAGAAATAATTTGCAATGAGCACCAAGTTGCAAACTTAGATATGTTCTTGTGCACATCAGTGTTTTTCTAGCCGCGACTTCAAAATAACATGAATTGCCGTTACGTGAAAACAGAATACATAAATGCGTTATAGACTTAGAATGATGCTTTTAACGTACTTGAATGCCACTTTTTGCATAGCAATTCAAGTGAATTAATCAGTGAGTGATTATTTAGTCATGAAGTGCTACCAGCGCCCTTTAATTTACACTTTCCCATTTCATCGCCGCTCTTAAAATAAAAACTTTAGAATAAGATAGTTATTTGTGCGCAATGACGAAACAATTCATGTCAGGCGCAATCTAAACTTTGGGTGGCATGAACAAACACTTGGTGCAGAAGCGTAATAGATGTCACTCTAAAAAGGGAAATCCTCTGACATAACAGAGTTAGTTTCCACTGCTTGCCTCCCGGCCGGCTTGCCGAATTGTTTTGTGTAAAGCCAGCGCAAGCGCAAGTGCAAAGTGCATGTGGGTGTATAGGATGGAGCTATAACATTATCCGGACGCGGACACGGACGTCGAATTGAACTAAACGAACTGAACTGCTAATACATCGCGAAATACGGTCCAAGTCAGGTTAGGAGTCCGCTCTATATAGACGTGGGCATCGTGTTGTTGCTTTCCGTATAACATGGAACTCATAGCGCTAAGTATTTGATAGTTAGTTAGAGAGTGAACGCTGGCACACTGGCATCCGCAGGAGGACACAAATTCAAATCTACGGCTGGACGGCCAACTCCTTTTCACTGTGTGTTGAGCTCATTGCCAAAATTGCCGACAGTGCAAACCGCGTGCGACGAAAATTCGACTGAAAGACGTGGTGGAGTACCGTACGTTCATTCACTTCTGCTGGCTCAGACTTAAAGTCAGGCTCGAGTTCGAGTACCCAAAGCTCGGCGATCCAGGCTAATGTACGACAGGATGTAGCACGGACACCGAAATCCTGGTGTGTTGCTAGATGTCAAGTGCAATGCATTTCGACGCTCCGTTCTCATTTCGCCAGCGCTAGCGCCAGTGCTACCAAACGATAAAACTATCCCTATGTGCCTTGCCTTGCTTGCCGTCGGTCGCAACGTCTGTAAATCCGCTGCCTTATAGTCTCGACTCGAGCTCAATGAACCAAGATTGCTTCATACCTCCAGCTACTGGTTGCCCTTTGTGCTTTACAATTGTCACCGAATTGTCATAAAAGTTTCATTTACGAGTAAAAATACTTTGTAAACTATGCACAAATTAATGTAATTGCATTGCTGTACGCTTTACGTCACAATTTGTCATAACGAACCTTAATAATGTTGAATTATGTCGAATACATTGAATAATTTGCCGAGATGCTATATACAATAGTTTGCTATAATGAACTGAACTAATAAATGAAATACCTGATCAAAGTGCATAAAGAGCACAGCACTTGCATTGCCTAAAAGTACATTTCCAACCATTGTAAACATGGATTTCTTGTCATTAAATACCAGCGCATGCATTGCCAAGCATATCATTTGTACTGAAATTAATATTGCAGGACACGTATACACCTTTATTGGCGCATGTTGAATGGAGTGTATATTAATACCTTCCCCTTGCCGCTCACAATAATAACCTCTCTTCGCACTGCTCAGTGCATCGTTTTAACTGTTGTAACACAAGTCGCCAGCATCTACATAGCTATGCATGTACTGATGCGATGCGCAAACATGAACAAAATACCAGCGAATATAATTCCATGACTATGGCCACCTAGCTGCTAACAGCAATCATAAATTCAGTCCTGGTATTACAACGTTTTCATATTTGCTAATGGTTTGTACAGTATAAATAATCCACTTATTATTGTAATAACTGTTGTTTGCACTTTGTACATTCTATGAGCTAGTGATCAGCCCGATAGCAATGTGCATCAATATCTAATGAGATACTGTTAATTGTGATAATTAATTGTCCAGTCTGGAATTTCCTTGGTGCATCTCATTAGCGAAATGCATATATGTATCATATTCACTAATCAATAGAACCGCAGATTAACGCCTACCTAACCTAAAACACATCATAAAATATAAGGTTAAGTCATTACTACGTTCTAATTAGTTTCTGATCTACGGTACTTGTTAGATTGAAGTTCTCATTATTCCCTTGAATGTATTATAGATGCACTTTTCAACCACTGGCACTTATTTTTATAACCACGATATTTTTGGAGCACTTATCACTACTTCCCGACCGATGTTCTCGCGTTTTTGATCACCGACCGCAAATGTCATTCACGTAGTATTGTTTATTCACACTTGGGAGCAGCACTACCCTGTTTAAATAATTCAGTTTATATTTAATTAAATTATAGACATTGCATTGTATTTTCATTTAAAGGTAATATTTATTTTATATTAAATTTCAGTGCATTCAACTGTATTGAAAATTAACAGAAATATTTACTTTTTGATTTGCAAAATTTCCAGCGCATTATTCATATCAATCATAAGAGCTATAATCGTCTGCATTAACACATAATCCTCAGCGTTAGTGTAAGATTTTTATTAGATTTCATCACGATTACTATAGCTTAATGTAGTTGGTAAGGGTAAGTAATCCAAGAATCAACAACGTTAAGTCTACTTCGAATCAGGACAGGGCAGACCACCCCGCATGTTATGAATCATCAGCATTCGCGGTTTGTGAAATCCGGCGATAAATCTTTTTATGGAAAGTCAACACTTTTCACCGCAGACTTGTCAAACAATTCACTCGACAGCAGCCGCCCGCCGGAATATACACATGATGAGGGCCGGGAGTTGAGGGTCGATGAGGGGCTGCAATGCAAGCACAGCAAGAAGCAAAAGCAAGCGCACGACCAAATAAAAATGATTCGGTGCGGTGCATCATCCTTCTTTATTAATGCCGCAGTTAGCTTTCAGACGCTTAATCCTCGACTAGGATTTACCCATATTACTGCATGAGATACTAGCAGCTTCTGTACGTATAAAGCGAAACACTATATTTGAAGTGCGAGTAAGTGTCCAAGTGCTCACTCGTGAATTATCAGGGTATTTACGGAGCTAAGACAACGCAAAGCAAAAACCAAGAAGTACGAATTCTCTATGAGGCGAGGGTGAGTTCAACTCGGTCTAGTATAATAATTCGCTGTGTGGTCAACGTTAAAAAATGTACAAGTTCAAGTCTAGACGCTACCTTGCAGATTTATTTATTTCTCACAGTCGAACACAAGCAAAACTTCAATTTTTGTATAACTGGTTGCCTACCTATTGAATATGTCATTTGTAGACTGAATTATTCAATGTAACTTTGCGGATATAATCCTTTAACTGCGACCAGAAGCAGTGTCCTTTTCTGTATCGCGAACGTGCATTCAATGTGGACATAATGCGATTATTAATAATTAAAATTTTCACTTTGTTAAATTAACAACGCAGCGGCTCGTAGCGTGAGAAAATCACCTGGAGGCCGCTACCACTCTCCATAGTTGGTAATTACGGGGTAAAATGAGCGAGCGAGAAGGCAAGCTGTTATAAATGCATGAGAATGTCAGTTCATAATAATAAGTGATGTGTTTGCGCTGTAAACAAATTCTGATGCTGTAAACTTTTAATCAAGTTCTGTGCGCATCTGCTTATTAGATAGACTGAAAAATAATATTTCCTAGTTGGTGCTAAGAATGAGTACCCAGTAGATGGCTATTTAATTTCGAGTATGAATTTTTAATATTCCGACAAGCGCATTGCGGTCATGAAACTTAGTTTACATAAAATAACAATAACTGCAGACGACCACCGACTGTATGTGATCTGTGCATGTTCAGGGGCGGATGTACCAAGCGATATTTCCAAGTGCACAGCGCCTAACACAAAGCGACAACATTGCAGGCAGGCGGGACGAGCGTGTGTTGTTTTTGTTGTTGCGGTAAGTTGCATGCGTTGGCGGTGTACATTTTATTTATTTTTGGCACGCTTGAACGCAATTGGAATGTTTATCACAGCCCTTTATGTGGATGTGTGTGTTTTTGTCCATTCGCTTGTACCTAACCTAATCTAATTCTGCGCTCATAGAACTGCAGCGCCCCCACCGACTAAAACATTGACATTAACTATTAATTTATCGCAATTACACTAATGGCGTTCCTGATAAAACAGCTCGTTTCACTAATTAATAAATTGCCTAACACGGACATGTATGTATGTATGTAGGGATGCATTTTAGTGAATTTCAAATTATCAGTTTACAAGTTTTAAACTTGCTGACTAACTGACTACATACTGCATCTCTCGTTGGCCTGAATTATCTCAAACATTATCCCGAGCTCTTGCACATTATGCCGAATGTTTGATAGTGATGCGATGCAATGCGATGCACAGCGACTGTGAGTTATGGCAGTGACGTTTCGGCGTTTCGGCGGCGTCTGCCTCCTAGCTATGAATGCACGCATATCCACGATATTGAATGCTCCGCGTATTTCTATCTATTTGATGTGGTTCGGTCGGCAGCCATTCGAGTATCGAGTTGTGTTTGTATAGGGTGTTGATATAGATTTAGAAAATCTGCTGCTGAAAAGTTTAATCACCTCCAGTGCACTGGCGGCGACTAACTAAAATAATTGCCATTTTACTCAAACTGGGGACGATTTTGTTCAGTTATACAGTTTCTGAATAACGCCACTGAAATCGATAATTATTATTGACCACATTGTCCCTTTATCCTTTTGTCCATATGCAGCGAGGGTTTATCTTGGCCTGAATGATGTACGAACATTTAGTGATACACCCCAGCGGAGAGATTAATGGCCCATTCAAATATACCATAGCGTGAATGCGTTTTATATTACAAAACTATCTGTATCGCGGCGCACATTGATAGGCAGTAAGTAAATGAAGCGAATTTATCGACGAGCACTTCGGCTCGTTAGCTATTAGTATTTGTTCAGTTTGCTCGGTTCATTTGTGCGAAATTAAATGGCGTGTTGTAGCGTGCACGATATTTTGCTGACATGTCTATTACCTATTATTGTATTGTTATTACAGCTATCGTTATTGTTATTTAAATACATTTATTCATATTTTCCTTCTATGTCTATGTTTAATTTCAATTGGACATGTTATATTTTTTAGAAAGTTCTATAAATATTTGTTTTTATAATAATATGAGGGGAGAGTAGGGTAATTTGGACCAACGCTTAATTTGGACCGCGATTAATCTCAGAGTCTGACAACAGTAAAGATTTTATGAGATTATGTTAGTTTTACGTTTTTCTACAATATCAAGCAATAAATATTCAAGTTGCCCAAGTTGGACCAAACATAGTTGCCAAAATTGGACTGCAGAATTGAATAGGCATGTATTTACAGATGGAATTTTCTGAACACCCGTTAACAACTTCTAATACTGATAATGAAAATAAAAATGATAACGAAATTGAACGATTTAAAACACTTTTTGAAGAAATATCACTGCGAGCAAAGAAAAATCCAAATCTAAATAATTCTTCGCCTTCTCGTTGTGCACTAAAAGCCCAGAGAGCAGTACAAACAATAATCAACCCTTTTGTTGCAATTGCTATTTAGAAAACTAATGTTCTAATTTCGGTCCAAATAAAGAAACCGGTTTCCTAATTTGAACCGATCATACCAATTTTTCACATTCATTTTTACCTGTTAAAATATGCTTTTTGTTTGTTTTGAAAGGACTCTTAGTGAGTTTATTTTCCAATACAAAATATATTTATGAAAATGTAAAATTGGTCCAAATATGACTACTTCTCCCCTATATTTATCTATGCTCGTTAAAAAAATATTAAAATAATACCTACATGAGCAAAGCTAAAATAAAATAAACTTCGGTTATTCAATACATATTTAAATATGTTTATCTGATTTATGTAGATTAATCCATAATGAAATTATGTAAATAAGCAGTGAGATTGAGAAATAATTGTTCATTTCATACATGTCAGTGGCAATTTACCGGTTAAAATAGACGGCAATTAATTTCCAAGCTGGCAATTACGCGGCTCGTGTGCGTCGTCTGCCTCGAATTCAATTAAGAATAATAAAATGATGACAAATAGTTAGCTGTAACTAACTGTTAACGCAAGTGCAAGCGCGCACGAGTCTAACTCCCACCTGCGGCGACCCCAACTTTAACTCTATTTTGCATCACGTACATGCTCCAGGTACTCACTCGCTTCGCCTTCATATATAATATCTAGTATGCTATGACTTCATCGTCAACCTGATGATATATTACATTTTTGCGCACGAATGCATCTGAGTGACTCCTGTCTGCCCCGCCAGCCGTGGAGATCATATTGCCGCAGTCCGCCCCATCATCTCAGCAAACATTTGCCTAGAAGTGTTCATAGGTAGAGAGAGAGACGGGGCCCACAGCGGCAGAGACCTGCATGCAAATGTCTGTCTGTAGTTAAACTCGAAATATAATTTATATTTAATTAAGCCGCGCTGAGGCTGCGATTGCAAACGTGCGTCTTTCTCTGTTCAGTTGGCGGTGCGACAACCTGCGACAAATTCACCGCCGAATACGAATTTGTAATTACTGCGCTGGACTTCGCAGAAGTGAAATACACACTTGATTCCTTGAAAACTGAAAATTTTATCCACCGCAGTGGACCACTTTAAACTCGTATTTATCGAAGCGTGAATATTATTATTGAAATATTAGATTGCGATTAAATAGTCTGAAAATATTTACTCATGCGTAAGTATTCAATGCAGAGGGGGATGCATAAATTCAGGCGAAGGGATGAAGGGATGGAATGATTATCTGAAATTTCCAGCAGCAGTTCTTGAAGGAAAAAATATACAAGATTACTATCACACCTGGATTACGTTTGCATTTACTCTACCAATAACAGTGACATAAAAGGCAATTCTATGAATATTTATTGAAAATTAAAATAAATTATGCTTAATATCAACTGCATTCTGGCGAGAGCATTGATTTTGCAGTCATGTGTACACGCTGCTAAATTAATTATCCGTTAGTTATGTTAAATATGTGAATAATGCAACAACTCGTAATTAACATAGTTATTTACTCTGTGTTTTTTCAACGGAATTGAATAAATATTTTAGTTTCAAGCTATTTGGGTTGCATATCGTTGCATTACACGACTGTTCGTCCTGTCGTTATAGGTATACTTACAATATAGACATTATACACATAATTTATTTAAGAAATGAATATTACATAGAATATTGTGTTTGGTTCAATAAGTTTGGTATTAGTTGCAATAATGGATAACCTATTAGAATATGGCATTCGAGGGAATGATATTGAAATATTTACAGGATTACAATCCATTTAATTGAATTACTGAACAGTCGAAAGCTAGGAAAGTAATTAATTTAGCCAATTAATAATTTTATATAATATAATATTAGTTACCTTTGCATATAATGCATTCTGATGAATATTTAAAGCATCTCATATATAAATCACGTTAACTGTGCACTCATCTATCACAAACCAATACCGAGAATGCTCAGAGTTAGTTGATTTCGCTGGGATATAAAAGAATACTTAATATTTGATTGTATTATATTCTCGAATATGAACGCGAGTCGATATGTATTTATTATACCAATATCAATCATATTGGCCATAAAAGCACACTCTACCTACTGAAATATTAATAAAACTTTTCAACTGTCTTTTGCCATTCACTGACAGACAGACAGTTATCTTTCGTTACTTATTCAACTTATTCAATCTTGGTGAATGCTTTTTGCGGTAAAGTTTTGCTAACATCGCTCGGACTGAATTGTGATCTGTTTTGCAATGAAACACAAGATTCAACCCCAAACAAGAACAAGTTAATTTTCGCAAACACCTTTTGCTCGTGTGCGCTGTGAACGGATGCAAAACCCTCAAATATAATCAAGCAGCCACCCGATATTGATAAATTCACTCAACGTTGGATGGGCCCGAGCTCGAATATCCTGGTGTATAGAAAGCTCGTCAGCTTTTTGCAATGAAACCTGAACCCGCTCGTGGCAAAAGGAGGAAGGATGTTTCTCAGAAACAGGCTGCTGTGCCATAAACAGCTCGTCGCCCTGAAGAGCAACAGCAAGTGCAAGTGATGTATAGACGTGAGGGAGCATTCGCACCCACCGTTAGTAAGTGCACTCATGATCTTTCAAGACTCCCCCAAATACTGCACAAATATTCTTCAATTAATTAAAATGTTTGCCCGAAGGGATGAGTTTGAAATTATCATAATTACGTCGTAAATATTGCCGAGGAATGTTTGAAACTTAAAAGGGGAAGAAGCCTTTAAAGTCTTAGGAAATCCGTGTATTTCTCTTCATCCAGTGGGGTTAAATATTGGCACAAACATACAAATGTTTCCAGTTTGTCAATATTAATTTTGCTTGAGTTTCTTTGTACAAATTCTTTGGTGTAAGCATTGCGTCTTTAAATATTTATTAGAATTTCGACATTTTAGGAATAAGTTTGTTTCAGAAGGAGCATCAAACTGATTTGAATAATGGATTTTGTTGGAAATTTAATAAACAATCAGGAACATAATTAGTTCTGCTCAGGAGCAAACAATATTCACGCTGAGTGTCCGATATGCAGACCCAATAAATATTTGCTTTCACACTTGAGCGTAGACGGCATGCTGTGTATAATTCAATTAAATTTATTATTGGATGTCGCAGCATGGCGTAATTGCATGTGAATTGAGCGAGCTTATAATCAGAGATATTTGTTACATTAAAACCGAATTTTAGAAATATTCGAGTTATAAGTACACGAATAAATGAAAAATTCAGTTCGCTGTTTCTTTCTGAAGGTATTAGGTGGGTGCTTGGGTTATACAATACATTAGAGCTCGGTTTAAAAATGGACACAGCACGGAATGCACGCTTGTTATAGAAAATGTAGAAAATCATTAAAAGCGGAATTTATGTTTTAAACCGCATGCAATAAGGTTCTTAACTTTTACAGCATTCCCAGAACATTGCCACGTGTGCCCGGGCAGCGAACGTATTTTCTATTTAGCAAATACTTTTTGCTTGCCGTCGAGTCGCTGAGCACTGAGCGCTGAGCGCTTTGTAGCATGATGATACGTTGAATTTTATTTTCAGGCGCTACTCTTTTGAACTTTTTCAAATTGGAAATTAAATCTTTTATTAGGTGTAATATCATGGGTCACCTTTGATTAGCAACCTTTAATAGAATGTAATATGCAACTTTCTAATTAATTGAAGTTTCCATATAATATTCATGTCGTGTTTGCGTTTTATGATGCTCTCCTGTATGTTGGGTTGCCTAGCATTTCATCTCATCTTCGCTCTTGTCCACGTACCTTATACATACGTCAGACGAGAGAAAAATTTAAAATAGACGAACGTGAGATGCATAGCATCAAGTTTCTGCTGCTCTAAGCAAAAGAAAAACTTGCTTGTACGTATGAATATTTATATAAAATTAAGTAACTCTCTTTTCTGCGCTTTCAGAGCAAAGAAAAGTCATGATTTTTATCAGCAAACGACGCGACGCCGACGCGCAAATTTAGCATTTACCTGGAAATTTCAAGCGTGCCGGATCTAGGCGTGCACGCAGACAATAATTTCCGCCGTTTCGCCGTCCCCAATGTACAGTTCACCTGCACCAATATGGTGGCAATAGCCTTGGTGGCTACGCCGCCAACGCTCTTGTCACTCCTCACAGAATCGCTCTAATCCGGCGACCCGGAGCTGATCACATTGAGTGAAAACTTCATTCCGCTTAAACACACCTCAACGCATTGCAATGCACGCATTTGCGCTCGGGATTTGAACAGATAATCTCTGCCTGCCATGGAGATATTTGATGCACGCGCGTGCATTGCCCTCGAATGAATCGGTAATTAATGTCTCCATGGATGTCAGCAGACACTGGCACGCCCTCTTCGATGAGATTCCCACTTCCGGATTTCCCAACTTCCTTCTTCCAGCAACCGGCAAATCCGCTCAGCGCAAATTTAAATCGCGTGTCGTGTATGCACTCACTCTGACGTTTCGGAAGCACATAAAGCAAAACTTTTATTTCTTATTTCGCCTTTTATTGTTTTGTCTTTTATCACCAGATACCTACCTGCTGACTGTGGGTTCTTTTCCCTTCTTTCCACACTTCCGCCACTCACATATTGCATATTTGAGAGTCTATAAAATTTTCATGAAGGAAAAAATGTACTCTTGAAAGTTTCACTATTTATTGCTTTAAATCTTCCTTCTGCTTTAAAACTTAACTTTCTTAGTACTATCATAAATCATCCACTTTTATACAATGCACTTATAAATATTAATTTACGGCGGGTCATTAACATAATAACGGTTTTCTTTTATTTAAACATCCGGTGACGTAACAATTCAAAAATTAAAAGACCAAGAGATTTTGATAAGGGCAGACAATTATAAAGAAAGCTTAATTTAACAGAAACCTTCCGCAGGGAACAGGTATCATTTATTATTTGTTCTGGCGCTTCAATTATCCGAGGAAATCAACGTGACAAGCCAGCCGTCTCATGCGCGCATAGAATTAAAATTATAAGAATGCCCAGAGTTTTCCGGTGAAATTTTGCAAAATGCGTATTTATTCGCGCCAGGAATGCAGACGCAGGAACAGCTCCTGCTCGCCGGCGATGCTTTCAAATAATGAGCACTTCGACTCTGCCAGAGCATCAAATCCTGTCATCCTTTGGGATGACGTGAACTGCGAGAAATAAATTAGGCTCACTTTTTATAGGTTAATATTTTTAAAGATTCTCTGAATTTTTATCAAATGTAGGGGAGAGTAGGGTAATTTGGATTTACGCCTACCGCGATAGATCTCAGCAAGACTAGACGTGGTTAAGGAGTCTTGTTTGTGAAAATACGTTCTGCGGTTACACCGAGAGAAGGGTTTTTGTTTAACGTATACAATAATCTATTATTTTCACGTAGAGTCAAAGCCGTTCATTTGTCTAAACTCAAGTAACTGCTATTGTTGTTTTATGAGATTATGTTAGTTTTATGTTTTTGTACAATATCAAGCAAAAAATATTCAAGTTGCCCAAGTTGGATCAAACGTAGTTGCCGAAATTGGACCTCAGAATTGAATAGGCATGTATTTACAAAAGGAACTTTTTGAACACCCTGTAACAACTTCTAACAGTGATACTGATAATGAAAATAAAAATTATAACGAAATTAAACGATTTAAGACACTTCTTGAAGAAAGATCAGCGCGTGCAAAGAAAAATCCAAAAATAATTCTTCGCCTTCTAGTTGTGCACTAAAAGCCCAGAGAGCAGTAGAAACAATAATCAACATTTTTGTTGCAATTGCTATTTAGAAAGCTAATGTTCTAATTTCGGTCCAAATAAAGAAACCGGTTTCCTAATTTGAACCGATGAAACCATTTTATTCACATTCATTTTTACCTATTACAATATGCTTTTTGTTTGTTTTGAAGGTACTCTTAGTGAGTTTATTTCCAATACAAAAACTTTATTAATGGTCCACATATGGCTACTCTCCCCTAAATAAATATTTCTTAAAATTATTATTATTTCTTATCAAGTCTTTGGCTTTGAGTGAGCTGGACTGACTTGTTGTGCAAGTATAATAAGTTTAATTAAATTAGTAAAGTCCACATACTCTAGCCTGACATGGAATAATAAAGGTCGATAAATAACAATGCAATATTCGTGAGCAAGCAAGTAAGCAAGCGAGCAAGCGAATCGCCAGAGGCGATGCTGAAATTGGCTCTCGCTGGCTGTCGTGTCACTGGGCGAAGAAATATGCATTTCGTAGACCTGACCGGGCATCATTTATAAGCCCGTCACACCGTGCATCCGAGTGACTGGATGATAAATTATTCCCCATTAATATTTCACGCAGGCTGTGTACTACTTATTGGAAGCCAATCACTTGAGCCGCCCGCGCTTAGCGGAAAATCCGAAACCTTTACCTTCTCGAAGGCAGGTAATAAGCACAAGTGCGTTATTTGCATTAATTGCTCTTAATAATATATTATCTTTGGCATCGCCAGCGGTAATTCCTTAATTCGCTGAAATTTTGCTCCCTGGAGAGGCGCATACGCAAGCGCAAGCTCTAAGTTGAGGGCAAACAAACGTCTGATGTCCTTTGTGTGGTGCGCTGTGAATATTTGGCTACACACTCATCTACTTCAAACATCCTCGGGCGGCGGGCTAATGCCGCTCACACAGAAGCACAGGACACTGGCGGCTGCAGGAGTGCTTCAGGCTCGCCAAACAAACGCTTATACTTAATGTTAGCTTCGCCTAGAGATAGGTGAATGCTGATGCGTCGAGAGCAAGTGCATTCAGCTTCGAGTTATTCCTTTCAAATCCAGATGGAATCTTTGCTAGGTACCTATATGCATATTCACATTCATTTGTGGACACACATTTCACCTAAATTGCATTTCCACTGAGTGATAATGAACTTACGTTAATTATGATTAACTTAATTGCTACAGATTTAATTAAAGTTATTAGAAAATTATTGTTGTTTATTGAAGAGCATCTACAAGTAATTTAGTCTTAAGTATTGTCTTGCAAGGGCAATGCACAACCAGTCTTAACAAAACATTCCCTTGGCAAGCATGAAGGGTCTGTTAGTTCGTTAGTCGCAGCCATGAATTAAGCTCATTAGCTTATAATTCGATGCAGAGTCATTACTGTGCATCGAATTGCGGTGTTACAATGCAATGCATTGATGGCTTTGTATCTAAGATTCTCGAATGATCGTTAAATATGCATAGCATATAAAATATTATTTTATTTAAAAATTGATAGACAAAGACATTTGAAAACTGTCCCTAGAACTAGATACATTTGTCAATGCCAGAACGGACGTTGGCAAACAATTGAAAAGTTTCCGTGAGGAGATATACATCACAAAGACAATTCGAACACCATTGCCAACCCTAAGTCTTGCGACGACTGGCTATACAAGTTTCCTAGAAAATCAACCTTCTATACGAAAATAAACTACCAAGAAAGAAGAATACTGAAGCCACACATAAACGCTCTGGGATATTGACTGGAATCTGACTGGAATAAAGTTATCCACACTGAAATTAGATATAAAAAATGGTAAAAAAAAGCTCTGAGTCCCACAAGTTATAAAAATAAGTTTGCAAACTGAAAGTTTGTGTGTTTTCTCATTCATGAATTCAATCTGGTGAATGCATAATAGCAATGAGTTTCTGTCTTGTTGCAGATAATCACTTTGTTTGCGACTGTCGGCTTGCATGGATGCACAGTCTGCGCAACGAGACGAAGAACGAACGCATTCGGCGACAACTTGACGCACTGCTGTGCTACTGGGAGCCGGAGCAACATGACGGAAAGGATAATCGACTGGCGGCGGGCAGAGACCGACGACCACCGGCCCAGCCGCGGCCGATCGAGTTCGGCAACGAGGAGGACTTCGAGGAGACGGCGTACGACGCCGGAAGCGATTACACCTACGACCATCAGCAACAGGACAGCTCTCTGC
>NBZA01001583.1:51674-62861 GCA_003054995.1 Aleochara bilineata
TCACTGTAGGTACACGTAAGAGATAAGATAAGCCAAGCCTGGTAGTCAGTATGAAGCGTAAAAATCATGCATCTATCGACGTGTAATGAACAAATATACCAATCAAGGAGATCAATTGATAAGACCTGAATCGAACTCATTTATCACACTTTGCAAGCGCACAGCACGCGAATATCAAGTCCTATCCAGGATAACACCTAACTGCGTCCTTGTGATATCATAGTGGAATCTCATTTGAAATGCATGGAAGCCTGACGTGTCCATTGCGTCACAATCGATTTCAATATTAAAACATGCGTACGCATAGGAATATTTTACCCTTGTTGAATGAAACTAAGCCTACCTTTTATATTCTGCGAGCATAACTTAATACTTTTGGGTATTTTCTTTCCTTTCGAAACAATTTGAATATATTTTATGTCTATCTGAAGAACAGTTTGTATAAATTTGACACAGGTGAAACTAAGCCTTAAAGTGCATATGTATTTAGAAGACCGTTAGCCCGTGAGTGAGAACTATTAATAAGCAAGTGAGGGCACCGACAGTCACTCGGAAGTACTTTAAACGTCAAATTATTTATGTACTTTATGATTATTTGCTTTTTATTCATATTTTACGCCGTGCCATGCTCATGTGCACAAACTAACAACCAGACACATGCTAATTTATGGATAATGATCACTCACATCATAGCTCGGCTTTACATGCGTGTATTATTTTGAATGAAATATGACATTAGTTAGAGACGTAAACTGGGGAATGAATTAAATTATTTGCATAAAATTCCTAACACAGATAGTTTTTAACTAAAAGTGGCTCTTTGACGAACGTGAACTTGTGAAATTAGTGTACTAATTAACACAGTGCCGCAGCCGGGCACTCATTCAGCTCTGTTTCACTCGAAAATAATTATAATCATTTATAATTGAATTTGCACTGCATATGAAAGCGCCAGCTAGTTTATTAATATTAAACCAGCTATTTTGCGCTGCATAACTAGTATAAAGAGATACCAAAGCATTACGTAAATTATCCCATGCTTTATGCGAGCAAATATTAAATCTCTCTCAAATGTGTATGTACTAGGAAGAGATACAGTTGAACCGGCGAAAAAAGGACACGAATCTATTTGACACAAGTATCTTTTTGGGTTTTTTTATTTGGGTACCCGAAAATACCTCATAGTAGGGGAGAGTGAGGTAATTTGGACCAACACTTAATTTGGACCGCACTAGTTTCCAGAAACTAATAAAATTTATGCAATCCTGTTTGTGAAAATATGTTTCACGGTTACGCTGAGAAAAATGTTTTTTGTTTAACCAAGACAACAATCTATTATAGACGTTAGAGTGAATGCCGTGAATTTGTCTAAACGTAAGTAATTGAAATTGTTATTATATTATTATAAAGCCCACTGATTTATCTACAATTAACAGTAACGATTTTAAGAGATTATGTTAGTTTTAAGTTTTTGTACAATATTGAGCAAAAAATATTCAAATTGCCCAAGTTGGACCAAACGTAGTGCCGAAATTGGACTGCAGAATTGAATAAGCATGTATTTACAGATGACCAATTTCCGACATCTAATGTTTTGGAACTTTAAGAAAACCCTGTAACAACTTCTAGCAGTGATACTGATAATGAAAATAAAAGTGATAACGAAATTAAACGATTTAAGACACTTTTTGAAGAAATATCACCTCAAGCAAAGGAAAATAAAAATCTAAATAATTCTTCGCGATCTCGTTGTGCACTAAGAACCCAGAGAGCAGTAGAAACAATAATCAACCCTTTTGTTGCAATTGCCAATAAGAAAGCTAATGTTCTAATTTCGACCCAAATAAAGAAACCGATTCCTTAATTTGAACCGATTAGACGATTTTTTCACATTCATTTTTAAGTGTTAAAATATAATTTTTAAATTTAATAAATGGGTTTGTTTTGTAGGTACTCTTAGTAAGTTTCTTTTCCAATACAACATTTTTATTAATATTTCTCCGATGCGGCTATATTTGGAATGTATAAAATTGTTCCAAATATGGGTACTCTCCCCTATACAATAATCCTTGAACATACATACTTCATAACTTTAAGCACCTAGAAAGCAAAACAACGAGTGCGTAAAAAATGGTAAACAAATTCATAAAATTGCACAATAGCTGCTTATTGTTAGACGGACTCTAAGTCATAAAACCGAGCGGCAACAACTGCCGAATATTCGTTCATTGGATGCCAGTTTTTGCGCATTATTTATTATATGACTGGCTTTGCATAAAGGAAGTGAGTGACTGCTGAGAATGCGTACAGAATCGGGTTAAATGTGTATGTATTTCCCTGCGTGCCCAATGAGTGTGCAGCCAAAATTATCAGTGCACCTATTTAAATATAACTAATGCCTGGACAGAGCCGAGGTAATAAGTAAATGCGCCTTCGTATTCGAACTCTATATAATTCGTAGGTGATTCACAAATGTTTTTCTTCTTTTCATGCTTCGCGTTGTAGGTACGTTGTAACAGTTCGCTGTCACGTTACAACATTACGCAAACAGACGCAATCGCAAGCACTCTTGAGTATATTTGGACAATTCCATGCAATATTTGGACAATTCCATGCATTGCCAGCTTGGAAGTATGGAACCTTGTCAAGTTTCTTACAACACACCTTCAAACATGCGCATGCGGTTTGCACGTCAAGAACAAACGTAAACATTCCTTAATTATAGTAATCAATGTTAACTCAACTTTGTCATTAATTTTTATTTATTTTGTTGGATCAGAATTAGTAGACCGGACGGAAATCTGATGAAACTACATAAATTTATCGATACTTGTTAATAAATGAGATTAATAATAAATATCAGTGACCCACTTTCAATATTTATTTGTTCTATATCTATCTATCTATTATGATTTCTTTGCGAAATGACACAGTTTATCAGCAATAAAGTTCATAATTGATGACAGCGTTAAAGCTATATCGAAAAGATAAACGGAAATATCCGAACACAGGTTCATTCGCATAAACAAACGGATTGTTTTGTATTAAATTATCACTGATTGTGAGTGTCATGAACAAGTTCAAACGTTGTTATTCCCAAGCGCATTAACGATCGAGAAGAATAAATAATTCAATATTATTCAACATTACGACCGTTGTTAAATATATTGACCTAAATCTAGGCCACGAATTCTGCTGACATCCATCAACTATCGTACCATAAACAATTGACTGCCATTCGCACCTAATGTGCTTTTAATCAAAGCAATCGCATTGAAATCCAATGAATTTCAATTGAAATTAGCTGTGAAAGAAATACCGTGGCGCATAATCAAATGCCCTTTCTATATTGATATGACATTGATACGAATTCGATAGCAGCCTATTGTTTTCTTATAATAATTATACCCTAGCAGTGGCCTGATTGTTCTATTAATTAATCATTGACGTCTCACTTATAATCGATTGAGACTCAAACTCAAGGAGCACTTTACTTTGCCACTTGTTGGCTATTTGTTCTTTTAAGCTGCTTAAGAATTTTCAATCCGGGCGCTTTGGAGCGTGCGAAAACAGAAAAGCCTTTTGTCCCACCACCATGGGAAAATGATATGCAAATATTTACCAGATTTCAACAAGTGCAATGCTAATGCTAATTATAAAGTTGTGCAAATGTTGATACGGCATGGCAAGTGAATGGGTTTACATTGTATGTGAATTCGCAGGGGCGATACGAAACACTGCACCGTGGCGCCTACACTGCGCGATACAAATTGTGAATTATGCAATAATAATATTTGCATGTCGCATTCAAGTTGTCAGCTGACTGCGTAAATATTTGTCGTCGAATGCACGTCGAATGTATGTACATATACACCTCTGGAATTCGATTAACAATAAGTAAGTAAGTATTGAATGCGATTAAGTATTTATAATTTTTGTCACCATTTCAAAGCAAAACATGAAATGATGATTTACCGATGGTATCCACAACCATAAATCATTCGTTTTTATTAAGACGCAGAAACAACACGATAATCCATTGACGATTTTTCACATGAAAACGTCCGTGCCAAAAATCCTAATGACAATAATTTTCAAACATCATTGCCTAGCTTAGCTGTCCGTCCACTCTCGCTCGAATTCTGGGTCGGCAAAAATATCAAGAGCAAGTGAAGTAAAAGTGAAAATCGATGTAAACTTGCGAAGCACGGCAGTTTATGCGGATCGCGATGCAAGAACACACTTACCCGGGAATGACGTGCGTTCGACGTGGGCAGCGATAACGCCTTGCCGAATGCGGGGTTTCAACAGTACGAATAATTATTGGAGACCCGACTTCCGACTTGAGGCATATTGTAATTGAATCACAAAGGACCAGCCACACTCCTCGCGTTCACCCTCGAATCCTTCTCGTTCAATAAATATTTGACATCTTTTCTTTTTCTCTATCTTTCAAAGTACATTAATTCGTAATTACGCCGCAGAATGCAAATAATTGTGGACGCGTGGGAGCTGCTGCCACGAGGGAAATAAGAAAAAGAAAGGTCCTAAATGTCCGACTGGATGCGCAAACAAGTGGCAACAATGACCTCGGTAATATTCTCACGCAATTTCGGCCACTGCCGAAAGCAGAATAATACTTTTTTGGGTAATTTATGGCTGTCGGCGCAGCAGAAATACAGAATTCGCTGCGTGTGCATGCATTATCATGCCAGTGAAACGAAACAAAGCAACTTTTGCGCGTCTAAGCCCAAGGAGCGATCGTAAAGAAGCTCCCGGCCAAAGGGGAGCGAGATGTACAAGGCAATGAGGTCTCAGATTCGACGGGGTCAATGGAAAATAATCCCGGTATTGATACGGCCACCCCAGGTCGTTCTTCTCTAATGGTTTGTCGGATGCATATATCTTACACTTTATGACCTTGTCCAGTGGTTCCGTATCGTACTTTTTATGAATTTGTCTTTCAGCTGACATTTAACCGGAAGATTAGATTCTATAAATACATATTTAAACAAGTTATGCAATATGTATTTATTTAAAATCCTCTTGGTTTGTAACTCAAAGTTAGAAACAAACAAAGTCTTGCTTGAAACTTTTGACAGCCACTGGGCATTTGATCCCCAAAGCTATAAACGTCAACACCCCTCAACTTCCTCAGATCAGCTGTGTGACGAAGAAATTTAAACGAATCCTCGTAAATCGAGCCGGGCCTGCACCCTAGACTGATAAGGGAATCATAGAATTTTTAATTTATGGTGATGAGCCGATTGTTACCCTCTTGCGGGTATTTTTTTAATTAATTGCGCACTGACACAACAACAGTAGGAGGCATCTGAACCGAACTGAACTCAGGCAAATTCATTGATTGCTTGCTTTATCGCCCAACACCCGCAGGGTACACAAGTTGGGTGATGGATGTCAGAGATCAAAACGAATGATGGAGGTACAAACACAATGTCATTATAAACACGAGTGTTTTGCAGATGCTCAGTATATAACACCGCATGCATGAATGAAAGGAAATAGAAAATACGCAAGTAGAGATGATAAGGGAATGTCGTTGACTGAGTGGTCATGTACACCGCGTTCTAAAAATACATCTATCTATGTATGCATGTATAAACTAAAACCTAAATGCTGATTAGGAATCTTCGTGCCGACACGCGCAGTGCTGATGCTGCAGTTCTGTCTGCTTGGGAAAATGTTGTACAATAAAACAGTTCTGTCGTATTTATAATTAGATAATGAAAACTAGTCAAGTTGATAAGCTTGAATTTCAATTAAATATTTAAATTAATTTTGAATTAACTATTTTACTTGAAAACTATATAGCAAAATAACCAAATTATATAACGCTGTTTGCCCACAATGAGGTACACCTCGTGGGCAACATGCAATCCAAAACTGATAAAGTTACAAATTTAAATGCGGATTAGTTCTGGCCTATTCTATTCGGCAGAGACTGAACCTTCATACGAGCCACACATAACGAAAGCATTGAGCTGAGCAAACAGTTCGATACAATACCGCGTGTACGTCTCAGGTTTTTATTGTTCCGGAGAAAATGGAGGCAACAGGAATGCGAGGATACGCACAACACGTGGCGAGTGCGCCCAAATGAACAACCGCCGTAAACAGCCACGAGGTGCGTAGTTTAGTTCAGTACGTATCTCAGTCCGGCTTTCATTCCAACGACCGTGACCCAAAAAAAACCGATAGACAAACTCTCACGGGGAATGCCTTGCGACGCAAGCACATGTTAGTTAAACTCCACGCGGTTTAATACAAGTAACAAACAGTACCTCGCGAAGACCCTTGAGGGAGAAGAGCACGAGCGCATGGTTCTCGACGGTGGCGAGGCCTCGGATGACTCGCAGATTCGGGAAGAGCGTGCCCAGACTCTCAAGGCCATGCACCCGGAAGACCATGAGGTACTCCCAGATCTCGGTGAGCTTCGGAAAGCTGACGTTGGCCCACACTTCGGGCGGCACGCGCTCTACGAGCACCAACTTGAGGCTCCCGGCGATGACACTGCAGTCTTTCAACTTGTCTAAGTCTTCGCCGTTATTCTGGATACGGATGGAGCCGCATATCTTCGCGTCCACGAGGACGAGCGCGCCGCACCACACGAGCACGAGCGTGAGCAACGTTACGGCCTCCAGCGCAGAAGGACACCGGCGCGACATCTCAGGCTAACGCGTGCGGCAGCTGTTACTTCACCTTCGACTTTAGCTGCTATCTTCGTTTCTTCTTCGAGACGGTCCCGATCACTGGCGTCACAACAATGCGTCGTCGTCATCCACGCCGCGTTAATGAAGCACATGCTAACGTTCCAATTGTCTGCGGCGAACTGAACTCGACTGAACTGAACTGAGAAGCGCTCGGTGCGCGGCGCGAACATACGACCAGTGCGAAGTAAGTGAGTGGTGGCGTCGTAGGCTACGCACAATCGCGATACGATGCGTGCCGCCGCGCTGGAAAGTGACGCGCAAAAGTTTCAGCACGGCTCCCTTGTGATCAAGACGGAGATGAAAAAGGGAAGCAGTTGGGTCGAGTGCCATGACGCGCAGCGTGACTGAAGGCAACGCACGTCCTTTGAATCCTTCGACTTCATTCATTTATCTTGTGCCATACGCACTCGACGCATCGAAATTCATGCCGAATTTTCGCACGAATTACGCATCCACTGCTGGCAGCGACACCCACCATATGTGATAATTACTTCCCTATACGACTTGTGTGATTAGCGCTCTTGGATGTTTATAACAAACGCACGTAACGGCTACGTGCTTGCCGAGAGTGTTGTCATGTCCACGTAATATTGCCCCTGCCTTGGGGATTTCACTCTTCAGCTTGCGTCTCGTATCAAAAATGCAATCAAAGATCACTCGCAGTCCAGGCTCAACTTATTGGACATTTGATATCTCCAAAAGGAGCAATCAAATGGGAAAAAATGGAGTCCAATCAAAAACTCATTTATAATGACTGTGTTTTGATTTGATTCATCAAGGTGGCATTCATCCAAGTTCATATCAAGCAAAACATTTTTCAAAATATGCGGTGACACGTGCTGCGACATTTTGACGTACTATTGGCGCCAGGCCAGTAGTAACTTATCACTTTGGTATGTGTACCATCTTACTTTCAGCACTTCTGTAAGAGTGAAAGTTTCACGTTTGACGTTATCATCACTGGCAATTTCGTCTTGGGCCTAGAAAAAGTTATTTTGCTTTGTCGCCAAGGCCATAAGCCTTGGTATCTTTCAATAATAACTAGAGCTTTCTTGTGAGTTTGTTTATCCTTCTTCCAACCCCTTGTGGTCTCCAAATATAAGAAAATGTAATATTTTATGCTATGAGATTTAATTCAAAAATACCAGGATTCTAGATTCTGATTGCGCAGTATTTGCTTTTGAATAGGGGGCAAACACATACTAGGTATAACATAAGGATTTATTGCCGAATTTAGGCAACCGAGGCTAAATGTAATTTAACAAAATTAACCCCAAAACCCCAGGACATTTAGGACATTGAAGGTCTAAGGGTGACGGCGCGCCGTATTAGTTTAACCCAGATTGCACAAATTATTGCCAGTGTGGCAGGGAAATTACACGTAACAGATTTCCTACAGAAAAAAACACTCCGATTTATAACAATTCCACACATTTTCTAACAATTTAATTCAAATACTTCGGAGATTCTTAAATATTCATCTCTAAACATTTATTACTTAATTCAGTGCTTTCCAAACTGTAGGGCGCGAGACTGTTGCAGGGGGGCATGCAGCTGATTCCAAATGTATATTATTTTGTAGCCCATTAAATAAATTACAATATGAGTGTTTATGAAATTGGATTGTTAGGGCACAACAAATTTTTTTCCAAATAGGGGGGTCGGTACAAACAGGTACAAAAAGTTTGGAAAGCACTGACTTAATTAGACAGAGATTTTTTGGAGAAAGTCAATATGGTCAATATTTTTCCCAATAAGAAACCCACAAAGACCTTTTTCTTTGTGGTGAGCCGCACAATGAGCAACCCTTGTATTTCTTCGGTTTGTCTTTTAGGCGGTTCATTGAAATTTACGAGCGTACTGAATGTTGTTTTTTTCTCAGACTTCTTTTCTTTTCTGAAGGCTGAGAGCAAAATTTGAATATGCAAAGTTCTTATTTCATTTGCGACAGGGGTGGGGGGAGGCGAATTTTCAACGGAATTGCGTTCAAAAAGATAAATTCGGTGAGAGAAAACATCCCCCGGCAGTAAATATTTTGCTCCCTCGCTTGTCATTTTATGTTATGTTAGGTATAACTACAATCCAGCATGGCCACTCCGCAATATAATGTTTTACTTCATGGGTGGACTGAATTAAACGGAAAAACATGTTTCTTCTGCATGCAAATGCAATGCGACATGACGAAATATCATATTTATTGTCAATATTGATCGCTAGAGTCGCTAGAGTCGCTTGTAGTTACAAATTACAACCAAAGTACCTTACTCTTTTTTTGTTGAAAATTTATGACTGCCCATAAAGTTTCTTGATTTTCCGTTGACTTTCTTCGTGCAATTAGGGTAAAGAACTGAAAATCTGTCAGTTATCGTCTGCGGCAGTAAAAGCATTCCATACGCTTTATTGCATGTTAACGTTTATAAGCGGACAGCATTAATGTTCAAAGTACTCACGTCTTCTAAGTCAGGCATGTTGTACAAGATGAGCGCATAACTCGGTAGCACGCTAGAGCCTCGAATACGATGGAGGTTCGGAAAGAGTGTGCTCAGGGTGCGCATGCCGTGTACGTTGAAGAAGAGCAACAGCCCCCAGATCTGCTGCAATTCTGGAAAACTGACGTTGTCGAAGTCGCCCAGGCGCGTGTTGGTGATCAGTGCGATCTGCAGCTGGTCGGTGACGATGGTACAGCCGTTCAGTGACTCCCGGAGGTTTTCAATGCTATTACGCACCACCACATTCGAGCACCTTCTCGCGTGGCACACCGTGACGACCACCCACAGTCGCAGAATCAAGGATTGCCAGGACTTTTCCATCTTCGCATCAATTCCAGACGGCGCTCACTGGCTTTTTTGGCGGTTTAATGACAGCAATAAACTCCAATTTGAAACCGCGCGCTGGTAATGATTTTACGACGCGACGTGGTAGCGTGCGCTGCGCGTCACCAACACTGAATTAAGCATTGATACATCACTCGCAATCACAGATGAGTGGGCGCCTCGTAATGCACCAAGGACAACGTCCATCGATGCGAAGGGCCTATAATTTGCTAATAATTAGCATTAATCTAATAAGTGTGCCAACTGATGAGGTCTATTCTTCTTGCTGAATGTGAGGTGGCAGGTCACACCTCGCTTCGCCCAAATGAACCGAATAATTAATCGATTGATGAATTACCGAAGGTCAATAAGGGTTAATTAATACCTTACTGTCCACGTAGAACCGTGAGAATATCTATCAAACAACTCACAAACATAAGGTTGCTGTGTGCATCCTGCTGAATATCGAATGCATTGATTGGATGGTGATTGTTTGCATTTAATTAAAATAACTGACGTCCGTGTCCACATTTGCGTGGTTTACTCTATGCTTGGGCATTACTATGCATACCTAGATTAAATTGCACTTTCCGTTAACCGCCTTGTGGTTTACGTCAGAAATAAGGGCGGTTTATGATCGTGAAAGAACCTCGCGCGTTGCTTTTATGTATTTCCCTACAAAATATTTTTTTTACTTGCCTGGAGATTTTAAGACTTGCATTAAACATTATTCTTCCAGACAGGAGAATATTTATTTATTTTTTCGTATCCGAATATATACAGCAACGAAATGAATTTATTTTTAATATATGCAACCAACCTAACCGCTTTTAAAAATCTATATAGATGCAAAACTGAAAAATACTGATTGTGAGTTTTTACCATCTAACCTACATTTCAAGGTAGTGTTAAGTAAAGTAAGTATAATTTTATGTGAATAAACTTGTGTCGTGGCACATGTTCAAACCTCTCCAATTAATAACGTATTATATTTTGTTTAGTTAGATTAAATCTAATATATAAACTATTTTATTTATAGTTTAACCAAGCCTGCCGTGCAAAAATGTACAAATTCGGGGTTCTTACAGGTAAATTATTATATACTTAAAAAAAGATTGCATTTATTATGTTTTATTATTAACTAGTAAGCGATCGTTGCTCCTCCGGCGAAAATATTGACACCTCTGGACCTGCACTACTCCAACGAGTGAATAAGCTATTTACTGGTGCAATTACAATCGCCAAGTGCATTCCCGATGACCAACATTCGATCCAGGAAGTTTTAATAGAATGGAGCGATGTTCAGGGCTGTAACGTGATACTAACCACAGGCGGAACAGGATTCTCACCCCGCGATGTCACACCGGAAGCGACCCTGGCAATCATCCATAAATTGGCGCCGGCAATAACACATCGCATCACTGAAGGCAGCCTAAAAATAACCCCCTACGCGATGCTATCGCGCGCCGTGTGCGGCATCCGTAATCAGACGATCATTCTCAACCTTCCTGGAAGCCGAAAGGGGTGCGTGGAGTGTTTCAGCTTTGTCGAACCTGTGCTGAAACATGCCATTGAAGTTCTCACCAACGTCAAACTTCAAGTCGCACAGGTGCATGAAACTCTCAAGTCGCAGAGCAAGGTAT